>CABFPE010000297.1:413840-436017 GCA_900660155.1 Hofstenia miamia
GCTCGCGGTGAAAGCATCGGTAATTATGAGTCGTTTTACAGAAACGTGTGTAGATGATAGTTGAACCATTTTATTGTCGTACCATCTGACAACAGATATGCCGGAATTAGCATCAACCATGCTGTCCGAGGAAACCCTTCCTTCTCGTTTCAGCTCTTTTTCAGACAAAAGAGAACATCCTCGCATAATTTCAAAACTGTGTCCCCTGGAACGAAACCACATGATTGTGCTAACTGTAATTGTTTGCCATCATAGAATAACAAATCGTGAGTAAAAGCATCTTGAATATTTCGGGAAAACACTTTGAAACCCCACCGCTTTGGTTTCTTAGGGAGATATTGTCGTAGAACACACTTTCCTTTAAAAGGTATCATTTGCTCATCAATACTTTGTCGCTGGGTGGGCTTAATCTTCAAACAAGATGAACGAAGAATCTCCAAAAAGTGTGAATTTTAAACATGCGATCATATTCTGGATCATTTCTGTTCATAACTACATAAGTATTGTCAGCAAAATGTAAGAAACGTTTCATATCAGTAAATCTATTTCTTCAAATATAATCTGCCACAACTGGCAGTCGAAAATCTGAAGACCAATGCATTGTGTACCTTGGGTACCCCGTAAGCCCCATTTTCATTAGAATACCTAAATACATTTCAATTTCATGCCTTGTTGTGTTGAATGTAGCACCTTCTTGTGTGGAAAATAGATTTGTCTGTTCAACTATTAGATCAATCAATGGATCTTCCCAAAATTGCCGATAGTACCAGATTGTTTCATTCAATTCTTCAGCAACTTTTGGTTCATCTTCTTCAAAAGAGAGATTTACATATGGTTGTCTTGTTGAATTTTGTCATCTAAAATTCTGATGAAATGTAATTTTGTTTTTACACTGATTATTATGATGGACTCTGGTTATTCAAAGGCTGGACTGGATTTGTATTTTCGTCATTTTCTTAGTCTGATTCGGTTTTTGACCATGAAATGCCATCAGCTTCATCAGAATCTGTTTCAGGTTCAGAAACATCGGCATCTGGTAGTAGTACTTTTACACGTTCATCGGATCTTGAAGATACCAGGAATATCGGCATCCATTGTTTTACAAAATCTTACTAATGGTAAACTAACCATTTTTGACTTTTTAGCAAACAACCTGGGAACTGTCAGTAATTGAAATATGCCATGTGCTTATGGTGTTTTAATAGACTGTGGAAATACATAAGCCCCATAGTATCATATATGATACATAACATTTTTTGGACAAATCTCTAAGAAATAATTTAGTTTTCTTTCGAAATTTATTTTGTTATTATTTTTATCATATCATTAAATAACAAATTATTTTTAGTGATCATTTATTTTTTTCTAGTCTTTTTTCACTGCTGATGAAATAACAACTTTTAAATTTATTATAGTAGTTTCGAACAAAGCTAATTTCAAAATTGAAAAAAAATTTTTTCTTGAAGCATAAATTTGTTATGTATTTATACTTCAAACCTATAACTTTCATCAAATTCTATTCAATTTTTTATTTCAATTGGTATTTTGGGGGTCAAAATTTAAATATCATATATGATACATTGGGTGTGAAAGGGTTAATTAATGCATATTTAGAGGCTCAAGTTGAGCGAAATATATCTCTTTTAGTCTGTTTTTACTAAAATTATTGAAGATCCTTAACAACAATAAGCTACTTTTATCTTTGAATTAAGAAAAACTAACTCAAGATCAAAGGATTTTGATTTGCGGAGTTCTAGTAATAAGTCTATGTTAGAAAAATTGAAAAATCAGCAAGCATGTTATATGAGGGGTGATACCCGGTCCAACTTGAATGTCAAACTTGCAGATATAACCAGATTTAAACTAGAATACCTTTGGTAAAATTTTTTATTGTTTTCACTGATATATTCTACAATGTACAACAAACGGAGAAAGCTTTCAAATTTCAAAAAAAATGATTTTATCAAGAGGAAATGCAAATTAAATAGACAATGAATGCTATAGAATTTTCAAACAATTTGTTGAACTATTTCAAAATATAACTGAAATTTTACATTTATATCTTGTACTCTTTGAACTTAATTTTTTTTCAGTTTCAGTTAAGAGATTTTATTAGAAATTTTTAACACGATGTTGGTCTAGCAAACCAAAAACTTAAAAACAAATTTTAAGCAATATCATAAAAATCGGATGAATTAGCACGCGTAGGCTTAAGTTTTCGGCTCATTTCCATCCTTGTATTATACCATAGCCATAAATACGCATGTATCTGTACTTACATTACTAACTATATACATAATTATTTCAGAATGAATATTCATTGATTTATTTCTTCTAAATAGAAGATGCGTAATTATACAGTCATGGTAAAAGATATTAGGTGGTTTACAAAAATATTGCTTGCATCTACTAGTAAATACAATTTGACACCGTTTAGCATTAGGTTAATGTTTTATTAAATTTTCTATTACAAAAAAATACAAACAGTCCTGCGCATGTTCCTATATTTAAAAGTTGAGCTGTTCACAAACAAATTAACTATTTATAAAGCTCTATAAATGCAACCATGTTCTCTGTCAACATTTGTAAAATGCATCGTGATCTTGAGTTTTACCCACTGCTTCAAGAAAACAAATAGTTAATTGATTTTAACTGCGCGATAGCGAGAGAAAGCGTGACACGTTTGTTTGAAGGGGGTGATACACTGTCAAACATAATTACCCGGCACATTTGTTTGACCCGAAAAATGAAATCAGGTTAGACGGCAAAGTTTGAAGGGGTGATACACGTTCAAACTTATCATGGATTTGTGTGCCGTGCAATTATGTAATTAAGTTTGACACACAAGTTTGACCGTGTATCAAACCCTATACGTAATATTATGTTGATAAATTAAAAATGAGTAAAACAACTTCAAAGTACACTTTTTTTATAAGAACCAATAAATTTTTGCTGAGACTCAGCTGTTCTTATTTTTTTGGCACTTTGAGCTTTAAATTGTTCTTATTTTTTCTAAGTTAAAAAACAAGTTTTGCCTTTTTACTTTACTATTTAGAGGATTTTAGATGCCACTGATTCTTTTTGCTATAACTACTTTATATTTTTATTAACCTTTTGTTTGATTCTTTTACGTTTAGTATTTTTAAACCTTTGGAATTGTAAATAAGTATCTTTTGTTACTATTCATTGAAAAAATCAAATCAAAAAAACTACTTTTTAAATACTTTCAGCCTCACTACTGTTCTTAAATTGTTCTTATTTTTGGCACTTTTGAGCCTCAGTGTTCTTATAAAAAAAGTGTATTTGGTTTTGAATTTCCCCGTTGTACTAAAACACATTTAAACAACAATTATAGAGTGGATCTTACTAAACTAGAACAACTGAAATGCTTTTTTTAAACGTTTTGGTCTTGTCTATTATAATTTTAGCTTAAACCTGTCGAGTCGAATGGGAACTATAGTTCCCGCTAATTGAAAATGCCTACTGGGACCTAAAATTCCCAAGTGAAAGGTCTAATGGGATACATAGGTCCCACCATTATTATGAAAGAAGCTTTTTATAAAATCATAAAAAAGTTATCTGAGGTTTTAAATATAGCCTACTAAATATGCATCATACAGTTTTTATAATAAAATTAAATCACCTAGGTTCAGACTTGAAAGGGTTAATGGATAATGAACTGTGAATTTTTGAGACATGTTAAAAGTTTTTAGTTCTAATTGTGGACAAAAGTCCCATTTAAAAAGAAGTACGGCTGGTAAAACGGGATTAAACACCTTTATTATCACATTCGCCTTTTCAGGAATTATTAACTCATATTTTGGATGTCTGGTTTGTATTACATTAACAGCCATTTTCATATAATATGAAATTTTGATTGCATGGAATTTATTATCTACGAAGTTAAACATTTTCAGTTTTAACATCAGCTTCAGCTAAATACACTAAGGCCGCAGTGTCGTTTCAATGGCATTTGCCAGATTCATGGTTAGTCAATACGGTAATTCAGATTTTGATTTCATCATACTTCTTATAAAAATGAGTGCATTGAAAAGGTTCCACAATCGAAAGTTCACTGGCATATTATTAACTAAAAATGCGATATCATTTTTAATAAACCTATCATTCATTCCAAAAAGGAATAAATTTAAACATGACTGACAAACGATTGTATAAAACACTAAAAAGTTCAACGACGCCTTTGGAATACATTGGGTGCTGCTCCTCTGCCTCGCCCACGCGCAGCTGCTTGAGCTCTGAGTATGGCAGATTTTCCTCTTGCGATGCCGCCTGTGCGCCCTCTACCAGCCATTGTTTTAAACATTGGAGCATTTTTCAACATATCGGGTAGAATTAAGAACCGAATCTAAACAAAGTTCAAAATTCAAAAGAAAATAAAACAAAATATTTTAGAATTGCAAAAAATGAAAATATTTTCTCTAAATCAGTGGATCTCAACCTTTTTTTTTTACCAATGAATCCATTTTTGTATTAATTTTTTATCTGGAATTTTTACTTTACAATGGTTCTTGACTCTCTGTTGCATGCAATTATCACAGCAAAAACTTAATTATTCAAGTTTCTGAGCGCCCAGGAGCTCTTGCAAAATGTGACACCACAATTGTTATAACGATTGGGTCTATTGCTACTAAAATATGCATCGCTGATCTCTCCACTGATCACCCTATTTTTAAACCAAGTCGACAATTTCTTCAAATGGGCGAGTCAAAATAGCGTATCCATAAACTTTGATAAATCATGGCTGATGCTGTTCAGTAGAACAAAACAACAATTTCCAGATGATGTAGAACTTAAAAAATTTTCTCTTCTAATCATAAATTGAAGAATTACATGAGCACAAAAGAATGTATCTGCTAACCATCAGGCATGTGTTTGCGTTATCAGTCACTAAAATCTTAAGTAACCGTTTCAGATTTACGTTGTGCGTCGCGCGCAAATATATAATTTAACACTGAACCTTAATTGTATGAAGCAATGTTCCATTTTGATGTGAGGCAATCATCGCGTCAGCGAAACCATGCAAGCAACATTCGAGAAAAGCCCTGTTAAGAGTACCATCTCACAAGAAGTTTCTAATTATTCCACACGTACGTGAACAAAAATCGCAATTTCTTTAGTGGAACGGCCGCCTTAGTAATTGTTTGCAGCCACTTTTCATATACACAACGATATAAAAAGAGTTCGTCTAGTGTCATCATGCTATGTAAAACTATCCGATAGGAACAAGTTCTACACGTTGTACGAAAAAGTTCAGCCATCAAATTTTTTTAGAAAAAATTAGCCAATTTGGATGTATGAAATATTCACTCATAATATTTCAACATATTCAAACGATTTTTATGAGATCAGTAGTGTATTGCAAACTACAATAGTCAGTAAAACATTCAAAAATAAGAAAGAGCAACTGGTAAAACTAGAATTTAAAAAAAAACAATATCAATCTAAGGCATCATATTTGTAAGTGCAAATGCCACTTCAATATAGAGCAAAAAATATTTAAAAATATTGCATGTTCATGGATAACTTTTTTACTAATAATTCAAAACTGCGTTTGGCAGGTGAAATTGGTATTTGAATACCTACCATGTAAAAATGCAAAGCAATCTTGAACACTAAGAATAATTTAGCTTCAACTAGGAATCAAACATGGCAAATTGTCGTCGCACAAAAAAGATTCCGCGGTTTATTTAACTGATAATTACATACATTAGTAAAGAAGAGGATTCAAAGCAACATAAATTACATTTCGCAATCTTGTGAAAAACGGTTTTTTTTCAATTTGCATTCACAAATATACAGTAAAATAGGTTAGCTTTCATACAAAGACGTTATATTTGCATGGCAAAACCAAACACTTCATAGAAAAGAAAAGTACTTGCCTTACTGCCACGAACAAAAATATGTTCTAGTTGTGAAACACGGCCATCTCTATGAGTGACTGTGACATCTGTCATTTGACAATTCATATTGTCTTCTGCTTCTAAAAGTTTACCCCTGTAAACTTCACCACTGTTTGTTTCAGCAGTTATAATATGACCTTCTGCTTCGTGAAGAACTTTAATTGGGACTCCAATAGACATGAATCTATAAACAAATGCAATGTAATACACACAATCTTAAGAAACATTTAAATAAAATTATTCATTGAAAGAAATAATGTCACATAACTGTTAGTACAATATTCCGAATTTAAAAGTCACTAGCAAGTAACATTTGAAAGTTAATTGATTGATTATTCAAAAAATGAAGCTATGAGGACGAACATTTTGGAATTTATAACATGGAAAAGCATTATTCTTAGAGAAATCGTAAGTAGATAAAAAGATTTATACAATTCATAAATATATTATTTACAATAAAATTCATAAAAAATTGATATTTCAAAAAAGGTGCTGACCGAATTTAAAAGATATTTTCAAAAACAATTTAACAAAGTATATATATATAAATTTTTTTAGTAAATTTTTCTTTAATTTCATGTTTATTTGAATTGTTTACCATTGGGAAACGGCTTCACAATTCAATTCATTATTAAAAAAACTGCCGCAAAATTAATCTAAAAAGTGTTTTATTCATGTAAAGCTATTTCATTGATATTTCTTTTTTTAAAGTATTCAAGTGTGTCAATTCTATTTTCAAACAACAAAACGGATGTTAAGGGCATAATAATACAAAACTAACTTGTGAAATAATGCTTTTTTACAATTTTTGCTTGCATTGAAGTTTTTCAAGTTCATATGAATTGAAATCAAATAAATTAGTAGCAGCAGTAAGTGCAATATCATAATACCGTGGCATTTTCTATGAGTACCCAGTTTGGGACAAATAAGCTTTCATGTTTTTGAAGACATATTAAATGAGATAGTGTTATTTTGGCTGTGAAAAATCCCATGTAAACTGCGTCAATAACATTAAAACTAATGAAGCAATAGGTCTCCAAACAGGATCTACTCTAATAATTGAAATAGATTGCGATTAAAAAAGTGCGAATATTAACACATATTTTTGGAGCTTGTAAGAAATAAAGAATTGACCTATCTAAAAATAGTGCCATACATAACGGTTGAAACCCTACAAATTGTAATAAAAAGCTGCCCGCAGGGTCAATATTGGTGGTTAAGGAAAGCATCTTCAAAAAATGGAGGCGTTTTTTCAATGTATGAACATAATGAAATAATTGACAAGGATATTTAGATAAAAATCTATAAAAAAGAGCTTAACTAAAAACGCCATACATCAAGTTTTACAAAGGACCATAATATGTTGACCATTACAACTGAGTATTATATGTGAAAAATAAAAATTTTGAAAAAATAAAAAATTGATTTATTTTATTATTAGAAAATACAATATTTGATTTGTACGTTGTAATCAAAACTGCCGATGAGTATGGTACAACGAATCATTATATGCATATATTTTTTTCTAATATTTTTGAAAATACTATATTTATTAGGAATGGCAGTTTTTCTCACGAATATATTGGAACAAAAATAAAAATTTAGAAAGAACAAATTTTAGCAGTTTTGCAAACATTCCAAATTTTATAAGAATTCCAATCGTAGTTTGTCATTATTAATGCCTAAAAGCCCGTAAACACTAGTTACACAACATTGAACAATGTAATATTATGTTAATGCTATATAATTAGAGAATATTTAGAAAAGTATATATACTGTACAGGTGACTTCATATAAATTCGCTCTTGTACACATGACACATACATACACAAATTACAATCTGTTAACAATTTTTTTGATTAAAATTTTAATGTAGTTAGAATAAATATACAAACTGTTTTCAATAAAAATACCGAAAAAAAACTATGAAGAAATAGGTAAATTAAAAATCCGTCAGCTGTACTATAGGATTTTCGAAAAATCCGTAACCTGCACACCACCCCTCTGATTTCCATAGCACAACTGACGAATATATATATATATATATATATATATATATAAATTCCCTCGAAATTTAGCTGATTGGAAATTTCAGTTTGACGCTACAAAAGTTTTTGTTCAAAATTTAATTTAAATACATTATTGGCGAGGGCATAAAATAAGGTGCACGCGAACAAAAACATTAATATAGAGTAAAACTGATGAGAAATTAAATATAAAATTTTAAAAAATCGATATAGACCGAGAAATTTACATAATTAACGAAAGTCGCAGCACACTGTTTATATTTAAGCACGACAGCTTACAAACTGTTAGTCATAAAACGTATTGTCTTGTTAAAAATCACAAGATATAAAAGAATATTTATTCAAATCTATACATTTTTAGATTAAATCAATTGTATCATAGGTGAAATTTCTAAATAAAGCGTGGCAAAAAAATCGAGTGACTTTTGGCTAACCATAACCAGGGAGTAATTCAAGAAAAAACAAATATCAAAATTTCGGCTTTTTTCGAGATTTATTCAATAAGTTTTACTTGCAGTAGTCTAAATAATATATTAAAATGGATCAACCATATTTATCATAAAATGTCACTAACCTTTTTTCCGATGCGCCTTGAGTAACTTATTTTATTAAGGCACTTTTATAAATACAAACATTTTCTTAAGAACATTTTATGAATATTTACATCACTTTTTGTTAAAAATTTTCACATAAAGAACAAAATTGCAACATTACAAGCATCATTAAATTTCAAAACTATAGATATTTCATTAAGCTTACTAAGCAATGCGGTTATGTGCGTAAAAATAATTGAAGCGTGTAGTGCGATGCGAGAATCCTTTAAGTGCAAATGGATTCAAAATGAGAAGAAATCACCTTTTTGAGTTTACGCTTGCATTTTCTAAAAATCAACAGCGACTGTTAAGGTGCCAATATTTTTCACATTACATACTAAAACTTTACATGAGGTTGTTAACACAAACTACGGTTGTTTAACTGGTGTATACTTTCTAAGTTCTTGACTACTAGGTACTTTGATTTTTCCATGTAGTGAAATTTTTTTTCATGGAATTGACTATGGAAATCTACTAATACTACACTATTTTTGCAAGCAAAAACTTTGTTAAACATGTTTTCTAATCAACAATTTCAACATACAAACTTTCTATATAAAATATGCAAAGTGAATATTCATAACAGTGAATCAGTTTTTACATGTGTATCGTGCATTTCAACTAATTTTTCTGAAAGAATTTTAAAATCGTTTGAATCTGTTAAAAATAATATTCTGCATTTTTGTAATGATTGTGTCAAAAATGAAAAAATGAAGCAATCTTTGGTGACATTGTATCACCTCAGCAAAGAATACAACTGGATGATTTGGCAAAATCAATGGGTAAACGGCTTAATGATCCGGAACAAAAACTAAGAATCAAGAGCTTTACTCTGACCGCTTATCGAAAAGGTCATCTACTGTTATTCGCATTAAAGGAATACCGGAATCAAAAGAAAAGTTATGCTAGATGAAGCATGGCTCTTTCAGGGACATGAAGGTAAGTGATATTACAATTTGGGAAATTCGTAGACTAGGAAAATTTAATCCTTCTGCTTCGTATACACAACCTGCTCTTGTTAGAACGCAGTCATCCTGGGAATGTAGAAGATTACTAAGTAATACAAGCATGCTTAAGAATTTTAATGATTACCCTATTAGTATATTGCGTGTACTCTCAGCCGAAGAGTACAAAATTGAAGAAAAGATGGGACTTGATTTAAAATGGGGTAAATAAATCTCATTTAAAGATATAAAATCTTGAGTTGTACAACAACGGAGTCAAGATGAGTCTTCAATGACTCGATGAAGGGTATGATAAAATCACTTTATTACGGAAATTTAAACATACCAATAATTATGAATCTGCTACTTTGGTTTCAATTTTTGCTATACAAGAGACAAAACTTGTAAAAGGTAACAAAGGATGTTAATACAGATTTGTGAAATTGAAAAATTTGATGAAGGAGGAGGTGGCTTAATTACATATGTGAATAAGCAATGGTGTTCAAATCGGCCTAAATTAATAGCTCAAATTTGCAACCCTAATCTTGAATTACAAGTATTAAAATGCAGATCAAGGTTTTAGCCTTATCAATACAATGGGATTGTTTTTGTTAATATTTAAGAGCAAAGGGATTTTATGAAGGAAGGAGCTTACCAAAATTTTACAGGTAATTCTTTTCAATTTAGTTAAAGGCCCTACATATATTACGAACAATTCCCAACTGGACATTGCTTACGCTAGTGATAACAATTTATATCAAATACATGTTACACCTATTAGCAATTCTGATCATATAAGTCTATTTCTGCTACCTAAAAAACATGTACAAATAATACTGATTCGTATATAACAAAGATTTGTGAAAAATTCAGTTTGAAAATTTGTAGTTAACCATCCAAATCGAGAAGATAGTTTGGACATTATAGGCTACACGGAGAGTGAGAGTCTTCTATTGTTAAAAGGATGATTTTATACAGTACGATTCTCTGTCGTAAAATCACTCATTTCAGACGTTTTAATAGGCTTAGGCATTTTACAACAACATCGAAGTGTTAAATTCAATTTTCAAGGTGTTCAAGAACCATTAGAGATTACTGCATCTATTGCAAACAAAGTTCCAAGAAGATTCCCTGTGATGAAAATTAACCCACCGTTGATTTTTAATGAAGAAGTTTATCAAGCGAAACCAGTAGCAACAAAAAGCCGATGGTCGTCAAAGAATGATAAAATGTTTATTAAATCTGAAATTCAATGATTGTTGGAAGAAGGGATAATCGAAACTTCCACATCGTGCTGGCGATGTCAAGCATTCGTTGATCGCAAACCTAAAGAACGCATGGTAATAAATTATTCAGAAACTGTTAACTGGTTTACAAAGCTGAATGCTTATCCTTTCCCTGATATGGAAGCTATTATTAACAAAGTCTCACAGTATCGATTTTTTGCAAAAATTGATCTGAAGTCGGCGTACCATCAAGTGCCACTGTCAGATCGAGACAAACCTTTAACAGCATTTGAAGCGAATGGGAAATTATACCAGTTCCCTCGTCTTCCATTTGGATTAACGAACGCTGTTCCTGCTTTCCAAAGAGCTATGGAAGAGTGTTTGTCGAAAGAAATTATTTAAATGGCGCGTTCCCTTACTTAGATGATTTTAGTGTAAGTGGTATGACATCTCAAGAATACGAATTGAATTTGCAAGCCTTCATGTTAACAGCAAAGAAGGAATCATTAACCCTAAACGCGGAGAAGTGCTCATTAGGACTCGCCGAAATATCAATGCTCAGGCACATAATATCTTCGGGTGTAAAACGACCTGACCCACAAAGATTCACAACCCTTGAGAATTTTCCTCTCCCCGATGACAAAAAAACTGCGCCGGTTAATCGGGTTTTTCGCTTACTATGGTAGATGCATTAGAAACTATTCTGATAAGATGCTTACAGCAAGCGTCCTTTCCCATTAACAACGCTGCTGTTACTTCTATTAAAGCAAAGAAGAAATTCGCTCAGCTTGCTTATTGACGCCTAGACCAGAAGACGGGAAGCTCACTCTCGAAACAGACGCATCTGCATATGCTAGTGGATCAGTGCTTACTAAGAAGGAACGACCTATAGCGTTCTTTTCAAGAATTCTTAATCATTCTGAGAAAGTTTATCCTCCTTTTGAGAAAGAAGCTTTGGCTATCGTGGAATCATTCAGAAAATTTGATGGAATTTTGAGATAATTTCCTGTTATAGATATGACATCCTTTACAAATCTGGGACAGAAAATATTGATGCCGACGCACTGTCACGAATAGCAGCAGTCATATTAAGCAACGTTATGACATTCACTGTGAATTAGCTCACCCAGGAGTTTCAAGAATGTGGCACTATATTCGCGTTCAGAATTTGCCATTCTGGCTTTAAGACGTGAAGAACGTAGTCGCAGAATGTGAAACCTGTTGCAAACTAAAACCCAGGTTTGTTAAATCAGAGCCTAGCAAATTAATAAAATCGTCCAAACCCTTCGAAAGATTATCGATAGACTTTGTTGGACCCAAGACACCAGCTATTGAAACGGGCAACACGATGCTTTTTACTATTATCAATTAGTATAGCAGATTTCCGTTCGTTTACCCGATGAAGGAAGCGACAACAACTGCAAAAGTATCTTCTCTGAAAGACCTATTCTCCATGTTCGGTCGTCCGGCATTGATCCACAGTGATCGCGGAAGTCAATTCCAATCCAAAGAATTCCAGCAATTTTGTATCAAAAATGGAATATCGCTATCGAAAATAACACCTTACCATCCAAACGGAAACTGGCAGAATGAACGATATAACGGCGTAATATGGAAAGCCGTAGTATGTTTGTCAGACGAAAGAAAATTATCACCTGATCATTGGGAAGAAGTATAGCCAGAAGCTTTATCTTCTATCAGAACCTTCCTGTTTACAGCAACCAATGATACGCCCCATCACAGGTTACTACGTTATGAAAGAAGAAATTACATTGGACGTGAATCACCTTCGTGGTTATCACCTGGAGCTCATGTTCTGCTGAGAAATTTTGTTAAAAACAAAAAAGACGACCTTGTCAAGCTAGTAAAAATAGTAGAAATTGTGAACCATAAGGTTTGTGTTGAGTATTATTTCAAAAGGAACCTAACATAAGTAAGAACTTTTCATAAATGTCCCTAAAGACCCTAGAGTCTCCGATGGCAACATTACCAACCTATGGGTTTATCGCGCGAACCTGTTATTAGTGATCACCAAGAAGTTTCACCTAACAAAGAAGAGGAAACGTTTACTCAATCGGATGTTACCAACAATCCACAAACATCTAAATCTGAATGTGGAAATAGTATTAGTGATTCCAATAATCAGAACGAAGTTGTTTCAAACAAAGAAGCCTTTCATTGCAAAACCTCCAACATGAAGATGAAACTGTCCGTCCTGAAGTTCGCCAATCTACCAGGACCAGAAAACACCCGGTTCGCTTTGACGATTATACAGCAGACTTTTAAACCAGGGGAAAGTGTAATGATAATGTGTACTTAACTCATTTTTAATGTGTACCTTACTCATTTATATTTTTGATTTGTTTTTAGACTTGTTTGAATAAAACTGGATTAGAAGTAACCTTGTTCTATTTCCTCTCTCACACAACAATAGGGATACCACAGGATGAGCCTATGAGTGGCCCTCTTGACATAAAGCATTAATTCTGTGAAGGCAATATATTGAGATTTGGATAAATACTCAGATGACACTAAAATATTAAAAGCTATTCACAAAATAATTTTGAATTATACAAAAGTGATATTGCTGCAATTAAGGATTTTTGTAAAAGTCATAACTTAATTTTTAATGTTGAAAATGCGAAGAATAAATTTTCAAAGGAAGATGGTCAAATGAGTGTTTGGATGAGATTGCTGATGAAGCTATTATCATGAATAAAAGCATAAGAAAGGTAAGCAATTCAAAATAATTGGATTTGCATTTTGATGATCATTTAAAATGGGATGAGCAGTTAATGTAATGATCAAAAAGATAAATTATTCGATAAAGACTATTTTCTTATTTATATAAAAATCTTGATTATCCCAGAGAAGTATTTAAATCTTTCGTCTTGCCTCACTACATGTATGGAGCAATAGTTTTTGGGTTTTGTTTAAGTGAAAAACAAAAACCACATTGCGAAAACCTCTTACATATTTAAATAAAGTTTCAGCAGCGTCAAATTTTACTAAACAAAAAATTGAATCAATTGTAGATATTTATTTAAAAAAACAGTTTGTTAAGTTTGTGGTAAAAGTTAATAATGTTTATCATCCGCGTCACTCTGAAATTATGGGTATACTTTTCGATCTTACCGTTTCAAAACAACTCGTTTTCAAAAATGATTTTTACCAATGCTGTAAATTTGGAGGACTTACCAAAATATATTAAAAAGTATATTTACTAACACTACTAGCGATGTTTGTGTTATTTTTGCATACAAAACTTTCAGTAATAAATGCATACCGCAAGGATCATGGTAATTGCCAATTGACAAATAATAATAAAAATTATCCATATTGTCTGAATGCGCACTATTCTATGCCTTCAAAAGTATTTTATGGATTCTTTTTTACCTCAAAATACAAATAATTACTGATAGCACAAAGCAAATTATTGCCTGGAGAATATCAAGAAAGCAAGACTTTCGCCTAAATTGCCTATTCTTTATAAGCATTTACAGAATATCAAACACAAGAACTAATTAACAAGAACGCATTAATAGAACATGGTTACTATAATGTATTTTAACACTAGCAAAATCGAAATTTATTTTGTAATTGGCGTTATTAGTGTTAATTGTTATTGCAATTTTCTACAATATATTTCAGGAGGTATTTTATTTCGTTGGAATATTGATAAGAGTTAGAAAAAAAACAGCAGCTCGAGTTTTAAAGTTTCTAAATCATTGAATAACAGTGATGAAGTTGATATTGAAGTGCAGTTTACGCCGGATCATGATGTTGATGCAGATTCAATTCAATCCTTGAAAATATAATATTATAGTAATTCCGAACATAATGTTATTGTCGACGCTGGGTCTGATGTTAGTGCTAATATTAGTGATGACAGAATACATGAAGATATACTGGCGCGCGATCAGACTACATGGACAAGAATATCTTTTGGAGCATCTATAGGAGGATTCAAAACACAAAACGTTTTTACAGCTCGACAAAGAACTACATCATTTTGCCGTGGTAAGTTATTTGTAATTATTCACTGAATTGTTATTGTAGTACTTATTATAATGATGAACATTTTCGAAAAACATTATATTTTGTTTCTTTAGGCATGGATTGTGAAATGAAAGTTTAGAAGAAAATCATCGATAATGGATGCTTCCGACATATTGTGAAGTGTTCTGGGGAATACGCAAAAAATGTGTACCATGCAGGTAGGAAGCTGTAATTATCTGATTTGCAGGGTTTCATCTGATTGTGCTATCTTCGTGGAATTATGAATCAATGCAAATTTCCTATTCATCTTTTTTGGTCTAAAAACTTAGGTAATGATTTTTTCAAAAAAATGCATCCGTTTTGATGTCCGTCAGACTAGAGCTACTATGTCTTGGGTACTCGATAGGTTTAAGCATAAATTCTCAATTACTCACTAACAATCGACCCAATATATGCCAAGCAAACCAGATAAGTTTGGCATAAAATTTTGGTTGTTGTCTGAGGGGACTCAAAATTCTGTTTAAATGTAATACCCTACTTGGGGAAGGAAGAGGCTCGCGGTGACTGTCTTGGTACCCGTGTTGTGCTACGTCTTTTGAAGAACTACATTGGTTATGTTAATAACGTAACAACAGATAACTTTTTACCAGTGTTGGTCTTGCCAAGCATCTTCTGGCAATAAAACATCAATTGTAGGAACAGTACGTTCCAATCGCAAGGAAATACCTGAACTACAATAAAGCTTGATTTATTTGCGTCAATGTTCTATTCATCTGGTGCAATAAACCTGGTAAAATATCAAGCAAAAAATCTAAAACCATACATATTCTACCAACACTTCACCGTGGAGCTGAAATCGACAATTGAACGAACAAAACAAAGCCGAAATCAGTGTTGTACTACAACACAAATAAATGCGGAGTTGATATGGCCGACTCAATGTGTCGCAAATATTCGACCAAAGACGGAACTAAGAGATAGCCACTTGCAGTATTCTTCAATATACTAGATATTTCAGCATTGAATGCTTGGATCCTGTTCAGAAACAACAACTCCAATATTAACAGGCAAAATTTTATTCTTGCACATGTGAATCAACTAACTGAAAATCATGAAGACCTCTTTGATATTGTAGTTGAATCGCAAGTAAAGCTTTCTAAGTACTTGTTGGCGAAGACTGACAAAGTCCAACGAAGAGCGGTCAAAATGGGTATAATTTATTACTACATGCCTATTCAGCAGTTTATTAAGTACAATGATGAGAAAATTTACAATAATATTCTTTTGAAAGGTCCAAGTCATCCCCTCTATGAGCTTATTCCTTCGAGACCTACTTACTCTGAAACCAGACTGAGGAATCGCCGACCAGGACGCACAAACGTTACCAACGAAAACTCACTCTGCATTTTTCCCAATCGGTTGCGTAAAGTTCATTGAAGTTGCTATCCCCCGTGTTTTCTGTATTTGTTTTTACATAATCTAGATGTATTTCTGGATTTAATTTAAGAGTTATTATTATTATTATTATTAAGCATGTGAACTGCCAAGTAAACATAAATTGCTAAAAAACAGAACTATCACTGCATGTCCTCGCTGTCGATTACCTGTTTGTGGACAGTCCTTGGCCAATATATGCTCAAAATGTAGTATTTCGAACTTATTTTCTGTACTACATCAATTGACGTCTTTGGTATTTTCAGTATATTTTCTTTCTCTTCACTTTTTTATTACATTTTTGGTATTATCGCAAATTTTAGAAGAAATAAATAAAAAGTAATAAAATACCAAAGTATAAAAATAACGATAAGTAATTAAAAAACGGTAGCAAAATCCCAAAAATGTCTATCGACGCTGACTTATTTGGTAACAAAGCTATTTTTCGAAACCAAACGAACATAAACACTGCGAGAATGGAGCAAGCTCAAAACAAAGGTTAAGAATTTAAAAGATGATTGCAAAAAATGCATTTATAAAGGGCTAAATTGATAATGAAGTAAATAAATCAAATTTTAAATAATCAAGATTTTATTTTGGAAATGAAAAAATGATTTCATAAAAAGCGATGACGTCATTTTTCTGTAAAAACTGTTTCATATATTCATAATTATATTACAAAATATTACACAATTAGGAATGCCAGTGATACAAGAAAATTAGGAATTGATTGGAAAGTAATTTTATGTCAGTACAGTATTTCTATCTAAATATTATTAACTAGGTTAACTTGTATGTATACATTCTAAAAAAGCATTCTAGGATGTTGCTAAGATGCGTTTACATTGAAACTTCTATTAAAACCTGAATAGATGTTTTATTTTTAGTTATATATCATCATTTATTTTATTGTTTGGAAATAGTCTGTACCAATTTATTACATTTTTCATTTTCAATATTTGTCTAGTTATAAAACAATTTTTAATTATATTTGACATTGTTACAGAGGATGGATGATTATCAACCGGAAGATACACAGTTTGTTGTTGATGAAGTTTCAAATATCATTAAGGAGGCCGTTGAGTCAACAATAGGAGGTGCTTCCTACCAACACAATAAGGTAATACAGCTTTGATTTTTATCGACATCTAAGTAAATTATGAATATTATTTTAAAAGTTTTTTGAAATATGATTCGATATGTGCTCTTTTCAGTAAATTATTGATGCAAAATTATCGTCGCATTCAATTAAGCTTTTCATTATTAGCCTTATTAGTAGTAATCAACTTGATAGAAAAATATTTGAAATGACAGTATCAAATTTTATCGATAAGCATTCTGGAACCGTGGTTATCCACTTGTGATTCAAACAAACAAAGTAAACACTTGAGCACTTGTACTACTTCCAATGTTTAACATATGCACACTGAATAACGAAGTTGATATATGATGTGTATGCTGATATTTCTACAAGTGCTAATTACATTATGCCCCCATTCGCTAATACAAGTAATTATCATAATAACGCCCATAATCTTGCCGAAGTAATTGCTCATATTATCAATAAATTCCACAGGAGGAGACAATTTCCTATCTCCTTGAAGGGCTCATGCGTGAGACCAATTCCTAAAATCGGTAATCCTCAGATGATTAATAATTTCCCCAATCGTTTCAAGAATAATAGAGAAAATAGTATATTGTCGCGTTGTGAAAGAACAATACAACCGATGGCTAACTCACAGTCAATTTGGCTTCAGGACTAATGGTTCAACAGAAGGAGCTCTTCTGAAAATGGTCAATGAGATCATTTGTTCAGCAGTCGAGGTTTCAGGTATGTTCGAGTTTTTTTGGTTTGGATACGTTTAAAGCTTTCGACAGGGTACATCATCACAAAATCATTGAATCCATGCAACTAGTAACTCCTCCTATCAATCCTTCTATAATTAACTGGATAAAACGTTTCCTGGAAGGACGGTTTCAGATCACCAGATACAATGGAACTAATAAACAAGGTAAGATTTGTTTCTCAAGGAGTCGAGCAGGGTTCAGTGCGCGCCGTTCTGCTTCAACGTGTACTACTAATGACATAGGAAGTGTCATTGATGAAAGCGAAGCACTCATGAGTTCATTCCCTGACGACATAACACCAATAATAGCAAGGAATAACAGTGACCAGACAGCAGATTCAATCAGAAGCATATCTGTCCGAGAGAAATCTGAAACTAAACGTTAAGAAGTCTTCTGAGAGAATAATTTTCTGTGGGAGGGAATCCACTAATATTCCCGTCCAAGATATTCCTATTGTTAAATCCATTAAGGTGTTGGGTATTACCCTGGATTCAAATCTATCATTTGATTTGCATATCGAAATTGCGGTATATTTGTTAATCAGACTTTAGCACCTTGGATATATAGTCTGTACACGACACTTTTGTTATCGCGGCTAACATACGGATGCGTTGTATGGGGCGGAGCCACTAAAACACTTCTGCAGAATGTAGATGACACACAGTGGAGGGCTAAAAGAATGCACTTAATCGATGGATTTGTTCCGATAGAAGAAATCATTAAAAATCGAGATGACAGTCTTAGGCAGAAAATATCAGACAGGAAATTTTCACCCTCTAAACAATGTGATCCCAAGAAGATCCAATTATTCAGAGAGGAACTTACGAACCAGGCGACCTGCATGTCAAAACGTTTCAACCATGAAGTCTCTCTGTATTTTCCATAACAGGATTCTGAACACCTTTTAGTTTGCCTAATAATTACTTTGTGTTTATACAAGGTTAAATAAAAGTTTTGTATTGTATTGTATATTAGATGTTGGCTACCATATTTATCCCGATTCAGTTATAATTCTGTTAAAATGGGTTCAAATTATATCAGTGGGCCGATATGATTATCCCTTTACAAAAAAAGTTTTAGAAATGTTAAGTTTGTTTATTCTATTGTCTGTAAGATTTCAGTGTAGTACTACCCGTAGTAATAGTAATAGTAACAATGGTATTTATGACACTGCATATTTAAAATGCATTCTATCATATAAATACACGAAGAAAATCCAAAAATAATCTAAAAGTTGTCAACTTCGGTCTGTTAAAAATCAACTTCAGAATTGCTTAGTACGAAATTGCCATGTTTTATGACTTGTTGAAGAAGTTAGTAGTAGATCTCAGTCAGCACTTCTTTGCATAAAATTCAGTTTGGCTTCGTCAAAAGAGTAGGATGTTGAAATATTTAAATATGTATTGTTCCAAATACCAAGTTTTCCAGTTGTTAGCGAATTGACACTTGTAGGGCTACCATTTGGTGACTTTTAAGTGACTAGTTACTTTTGGTCACTTTTTTCTTGATTAAGTTAAGTTTATTTAATTGCAAATCTAAATCTGGCGTTAGTTAATGGGGAATTCCAGTGTACGGTTAAAAACGTGCACAGAGGTTGAAATAAAAATTTCGTCGACAGCTCTGTACTTTTCCCATAGTACGAAGCGGTTTTTCCATTCAGAAATCCCCAATTTTTTTTAGTTATGTGGACTTTGACTATACAATGATAATTGTATCCATGTTGAGCATAACTACGCGAAGTTTAAGGCTTTTAGCCCCAACAGCCGATTTTCTGTGGAGTTTGGGAGAAGATTTTCAAGAATAAATTTATTATTAAGGATTTCAAAATAGGGTAGCATAAGCCGTTTTCCATGTATCATAGAAAGGAGGAGATTAAATAACTGAAACATATACTACAGAAGTAATGGTAGAAAAACCAGGCACAATATTTCGTATAATTTTAAGTTTCCCTCCGCGTTTTTCAGAAATGTGTTCCGATAGAGCATTAGGAACATCAAAAATGCTGAAGATAAGAAGATTATAATCATTTTCAGTGAATTCATCAAAAAGAACCTAAACTTGGAGGAAACCTGAAGTCAAAACGTCATTATAAACGCATTTACAATGTTTGTTGATCACTTAGATAATCATGATTGTGGGGTACGAACACCGCACAAACCTGTAACATGTAGAAACATTCCAGCATTAGATGATATATAAGAATCATGTTTAGTTCAATACAGAAATTCATGTTTAAGTCCTTTTTTCTTACCAAACAATTTGTTAGTATTCCTCAGATTCCAAACAAACTAAAGCTCTTCAAAAATTATTGTGGTATTTTTCATCTAAAAAGTGCAATTCCATTATTAAAAGTAATGTATGTTATTAAATATTAAAAATCCCTCGATTTATTTGCTCTATTGAATTTTAATAGAGATTTAATTTTGATAATTGTGAACATAGATATTAGGTACTTCTCCATGAGTTGTGTTTTGTGTATATTTATGCGTTTTCTTTTGAAGCTTTTTTATTGGTACATATTTTGTTTGTTTGAACTATATCGTGCTAAAACAAAACAACCTAATTTTTGGAATTTTCCATCATTTTGCAAAAAACAATATAAAATTGTAAACCTACATATGTACAAACTTTTGTATCAATATCGTCGCAAAAAAATTATGATCTAGATTTCTGTAGTAAATTTAATTTTTGAATTAATTTAAAATGATTAAATAATAAAAAATTGCATTTTGCAATTCTGTTTGCGCCTCGATTGAATATGTATTACATTTGTACAATCATTTAATTCATCAAATCTTGTATTGTGTCAAATATTTTTACATTTCCCATGTAGTTGCAATTTTTATTTACTCTTCTCTGGTAACCATATGCAATTAGGTAAACCAATGGACTTCAAATGTTGTTGAGCAATGTTTAAATCAGCTAACGAAGTTAGGAAAACCATTCAAATATATCGTCACTTGTGTTATTATGCAAAAGAATGGTGCTGGGCTTCATACAGCCTCTTCCTGTTACTGGGACAACCAGACGGATGGAAGCTGTACAGTTCGTTGGGAGAATAAAACTATGTACTGTGTTGTTAGTATCTTTGGAATGGCAATTTAATTCTTTTGTATGAATCTGTAAATATAGTATGTATGCTTGTAATTTTTTAAAGCAGACCATTAAATTCTTGTATATTTCTACTGTAAATTGTCAATTTTGCTTACTCATTATATAAGGCAGTCATGAATATGATTTCCTGCAGTATAAGATGTTTCCATGTTCCTTTAGAACTTCCTACACTAGCGATTACAGAAAAATCTTGTTTTAATTTTCTTGAAATTTCTTTTATGTTGTATTAAATTTTCACATTAAACCCTTAACTACCCTGTTTTTACTGTAAGAAGCAAATACAATTTAATGTTAAATATTGCTGCAGTATATAATAGAGGTTCTATGATTAATTGTATCATTTGTGTGTATCCTCAACTAGCATATTGAACAAAAAAATTGCATAGCATGCTTCTATTTCTAAGAAAGAATGTTCCAATGTCTGTAAAGTTAAAATTTTATTTTACTGTTTTACCTACGTGGTATATTGATCGATTACAATCTAAAGAAGAGAAATTAGCTCAAGCCTAAAAAACACATTTACTACATCTCTAAAATAGAATATTTAAGAATTACCGAATATAAAATTGTTTTTTTTTAAAGAATGAAAATCAATACATATAAAATTTACATTACAATGATTATTTTTTGGGTGATCGATAATGAAAAACTTGTACAATGGTTGAGTTTGTGTTCCAGATGCAACAGATTAGACATGAATGGCTTTAGCCCTAACAACCATATCTTGATAAAAGAAGTGTAGCATTTCCCCGCTGTAAAATTACTGACAATTGCTGAAAAAAGTATGTAGAAACCGTATTCAGATCGCAAGAGGCATTTCTGACAGAAGACATAAAAGACATCTTGGAGAATACTTTGATAGCAATTGGTGACCATCCTCCTAGAGCTTCCACTGATAGTGGTATGAAGGATATACCAGCTGCTGAACATGATTCTGCGTATTTAGTAAGCCTTCGGTTGTCTGAAACTTCCAGAGCATGACCAGCATTAGTACCCGCAAGAGAAACAATCGAAGGCTGCAGTGAACTAATTACAGTCACGTCTAGAGCAGCTGGTCGGCCAGAAGACCAG
>CABFPE010000297.1:442230-456413 GCA_900660155.1 Hofstenia miamia
GTTACGTCGGAAACTACGAGGTGGCATTTTCACCCGTTTCGACAGATATTCACGGTTGGTGGAGTCGTTGACATAGAGAAATTTAAGTAAATCGCGTTTCGCTTGCATTTTAAAATTTTGTGATGAAGAATGATGTGTAGCATTTTCACCAGCTAAGTACCTGTCAATTGATTCACACGGCGACAAAGTCTGTTCAACATGCTAACTTTTTTATTTTTGCCACATTTCGCCAAAATTTGCCGCTTTCGAGCTATACGCATTTTTCAAAAATATTGCCGCGGCCATTTTTTTTGAACCAAGGTATATGTTGAAGCTTTCTTAAAATTTAATTTCATATTTTAAGCAAAATTTCTTTACATTATATAAATATTCTTTATATTGTTCGCAAATAATATAATGATAATGGAGTTTAAAAAAAAATTCATCACCTTATTAAGACATATTTCGGTATGTCTTTGCTATCATAAATTTTTTTCCCTCTCCAAATTCAAAAATTCATACATTTAAAATCATCACTTTCTTTATTGTTATTGCTTACGTAGATATTTTCGTTAATAAATTTCTTGAAGCTTTACCCTTATATTTTGCACCATAGTTGAAATATATTTAATAGATGATGTTGTAAAGTTTTTTAAGTCTGGTCTTGATTTTTAATAATATTTTCTGTCAAATTTCTTAGTTACAAAAATGAATCCTAATTTTAAATATGATGGAGAAATGTTTTCAGAAGTTTCCAATAATTTTATTGATTATATGTATTGATGTTCAACGCTAAAATATGATTGTATAAATAATCACTTTTTATCACTTTCATTAGTTTGGATTTTTAAAAGATCTTGTTATATTTAAAGCACATGTTGAATGCTGTATGCACCAATGCATTTCATTTATAATTATAATATATATATATATATATATATACATATATATATAGCATTTCCAGCTATTCACAATACAGCTATTTTGAATTTCCAAGATACACAAGTCCCTTGTTTACACAATGCTCTAAGATTTGTAAACACAAAATCATTCTGATTTTGCGAATAGCACAATCTGGTTTTAAGGCACTTAGAATAGATAGCATATTAGGAAAAACATACTACGTGTTTTTTAGGGAATGATAACAAAATGTAGTTATGAATTATAAATTTTGTAAATTTCTTTAAAATTCAATGTTTGCTAAGTTGCATATTTTCTTTTATGCAACACAAATCTAAGATAGGTAGTTTGTACCAAATATAAATATTAGCCAATATAAAGCCAAAACAGGCAAAAGTTGCAATTACATCCCAATTTCAAAATCTCATTTTTGGATAAATAATAATTTAAACTGTTTGACTAACTAAGTCAAATTCTAAAGGAACTACATGCATGTGTACAACACTACACTAAATTTGTTATTCTACCAAAGTATTTTAAATTCTTTGAAGCAAACTTAATCCTGTAATTAAAGTAAACAGTATTTTATGAAAATATAAATTATTCATTATATTTCATTATAAGAAACCACAAATGTTTTAAAACGATAGCTGGCCAACTCACCAGGTTGGAGGTAAGTGATTTAAGATATATTATGTGAAACTAATTGAATTTTAAAAAATTGTCAATACATTGTAAATATGCGCGTTATATTCAATATATATATATATATCCATATATATATATATATATATATATATATATATTCAATATATATGTATATATATTATATTCAATATATATATGTCCTAATATATATACATATATATATATATATATATATATATATATATATTATATATATATATATATGAAGCAGAGATTTATGGTGATAATGAGTAAAATTTATAAATTTATTAGGACATATATATATTGAATATAATATATATATGTACATATATATTGAATATATATATATATATATATATCAGAGATTTGTGGTGATAATGAGTAAAATTTATAAAAAAAAATTTATAATTTTTTTTTAATTGAAATATTGAGTTTAATCGAGGAAGTGTTGGCTGAAACTATCGTTTTATTGAAGTCTGATCAACACTGTTAAGTGGAAAGCATTCCTCGGTTTATTACCTTTCTTCATACCAACGAAATGAATAATTCATGTGTACCAATGTCAACAGTACTTTAATAATTTAATAGTTTTAGTTCAGGTGTCTCAGATTACGATGGAACTCGGTAAGTCAACTTCTTAATAATTGTGGGCAGTTCTCCTAAGCACAATAAATACGAATATTTTGCTTCGAAGGTTTTTGGCAATTAGATAATTTGGTATTAAGCTTTGGCTTTTTGAAAATCATGTTCATTCAAATATATAAACCACTTGAAAATCTCAAGATTTTTTAGGAAAATTTAATTTGGTGCGCTTACAGTTGAATATACTTAGAAATCAAATGCTTTAACATTTTTCTAACAGAATAATATGTAATTTAATTGAAATTAGATCAGCACTTCGAAGCTTTTGTTCCAGTTGTTATTGGAATTCTTTCATTTGCCTTTGTATTGAAATAGAAGAAATTGCTGAATTAGGTTAAGAACCCAATAATTATAATAAGCTTAGATAGGATAGATTTGTAAGTGTGTGAAAAAAAAATATGCAAAAAGAGATGAACTGAAATAAAGGCTATTGAAGTTATACTTTCAATATTCATTTAATGTATTTTGTTTTGCTGAAATCTATAGAAGTCTTTTTAATATAAGAGCTATGCAAACAAATGTTAACTAAACATATTCAGTCTAGCATTTCCATGCTTATCATGGGCAAGATTTCTATGAACCATATTTGTCACATGAGACGAAAATGTCCTATTTTCTCATTGTCTCATCCCATTGTTCCATGAGCTGTTTGGTGGTACCATTTGCGTCTTGCGGTGCAGATTTAAAGCTTGCTGCACCCTACAATGTGTCCATTTATCATTCAATGCCCGCACGGTGAAAATGACTGACCGGGAACGGTCGGCCTGGTCTACCCATCCTCCATTGAGAAATAAATAATAGGGCTTCAAAATAAAATCATATGCACAAAGTCCTATATAATATTATTCCAAAAAATTTTATATTTTCTACTGCAGAAATTTTTGTAATATTTAAAATTTAATTGTATTTGCTTCATTTATTCAAAGTAGATTTGTCTTTTAAATATAAATATTTAATCAGTCACTAAATTTCAAGTGCTTAGTGTGATTAAAATTTGATTGAGTACAATGAGTTCAAGAACTACTAAATAATGGAAAACCACCAGGAAGCTAAAACAATCTGAAAGTTTTAAGGTTCTCCAAAGTTTTTCACACAAAGAATAAATACAATAGTCCATAGAAAACATTCTTCTGGTATTCTAGTTGTAACAGATTAAATATTCGAGATAACCCTTGAATTCGAAAAACTCAGGTCTATCTTTAATTTTTAAATGCTACTCTGAAGCAAGGCAGTCTTGGACAAAAGTCTTTGCACCGACGATTAAATCACACATATAAAACAAATATTTAGCAGATTTTTGAATCAACGTACATTTTTTACTCTGTCGATGTTAAGGGTTTCCCATTTTGCTGTTAACAGCTTTTATATTTTCTTACTTATTCTTTAAATAGGATAGATAATAAATTGCTAGCTAGGGTCTGACATTGCATGGATAAGATATATATATATATATATATATATATATATATTATATATATATATATATATATAATTTATATATGCTATTCTCAATTTTCCAAAGCTATCATTGGTATACATTTTAAGGAAAGATAAAGAAACCATTCTTCGAGAGATAAAGCAAGGTTTAGTCTTCCAAAAACTCTCACAAAACGGTAAGAAAGGTGATTAGTTGCAACATCTTCATCCATCCTTTCATGACCCCAGAGAACTAAAAATAGAATTTTTAATGAATACAAATTTATACCGCAATGGATTGCATGGAATAATTAAAATTAAAGCAAATTCATATTCAAATTCAAAAAAACTTTCATTCTGATACAGTGTGTTCTTGACCTTCTAAAATGCTTTATAAAGCTCGATAGTGCAAAGAGACAACTAAATTTTGCAAGTGTACAATTGCTTGGAGAATATAAAACTATAGTTAGATGTCCTGATTCCATAAATGCAACTTATGAGCTCTCTCAACTGCAACAAGATGGGACAATGTGTTATACAGCCCGTCGATATGCACATTTTTTGATCAATTGAACGTAAGCGTGCTCCGAAACGACTTTCCTCAACATCATAACCTTACTTATTGATAATTGAGAAATATGAAAGACGTGAACACCCCGGTCCTGAAAAAGATTTTTCACCTCAAAAATACTTCAGTGGATTTTTTTGCAGATTCTTATGCAGAAATACCTGTAGAATGCTGTAATGACTACCGTTTAAATCATAAAACTCGTCTTCGATAGATATTTGAACTTTTGTAAAACATATCAAAAATTTAAAAAAAAGCTATGTAAAATGAATTATTTAATAGTGAAACAGAAATTAAAGAGATAAGGTAAAAAAACTTTTCATTTGGTTTATCAACTATTTATTTTAGTATAACACCAGTATTAATATACTTAAATACCTTAATTATTGTTAATAAATGCAATATTGAAAAAAAATATTCATTATCAAAAAAGTAGTATCAATCTTAACTAAAAACAAAATACAAAGTTTTCTTTTTCTATAAATGTAATTTAGTTGTTATAAACATACAGGTCAATGTATTTTTGAAATAATATATTAAGAACCTTTTCCATAAGATTAATATTTATGGAGTAAATCATAGTTGTTCACGACCGGGGTGTGAAAAGACCATATCAGCCGCATCATTAATGAGCTCTGGAGCGTTACAGAGGAAATGGTACAAAGTGCACACATCTGCAATAAACAAGTTTTTTGAATCGTTGCTTAAGGTCATTACTAAGTAGTGAGAAGGGTCATAGCATTCCTGCCCAGTTGCATCCAAAAAACTGCATCCCAAACAAAAGTCGTAAACATTTCAGTTTTTCTTTTTATTGATATACATTTCGATGCAAAAACGTTTGTCTACGACTATAGTATATTGTATATTACAATTAAATTATTAATCACCCACATAACCATGACCATTACAGACAATATTGGGCAGACTTACAATTTACCACTGATTTTAATGCCTGATGGCGTCCGGGCAAGTCTAACCGGGCTCATGCATTTTGTATTGTGGTATTTTTCTAGTTATTATATGAAGGAAAAATATGTCTGATCCGACTGAAATTCCTACGCGCAAAACAGCTCCTAAATTTTTAGTTCCATGACTTTTGTCTACTATATAAAAATGCTGCTTATAAATCACCAGTGCATTTGATATAATGTAGCAAATAATTTACATGCTCATGCATGCATACCGCAGCACTGTTCATATCAGAGGTGCCGATTATGATATGGTACCATACCATTATGTATTATATTATGGATTTCACAGTGGTAGAAAAAAAAATATTTCCATTATGGATGGCAAACTTTGAAATATGACTATATAATGAAAATCCATAAATTTATTGCTAAATATCCAGAACTTCTATTGAGTTTCAAGAAAATAGTGAATTTTAGTGTCATATATCTTAAATTAATATATATATATATATGTATATATATATATATATATAATATATATGTATGTGTTTAGTTAAAGCTTTCTTAAAATTTAATTTTATATTTTAAGCAAAAAATTTCTTTACATTATCTAAATATGCTATATATTGTTTGCAAATAATATAATGATAATGGAGTTTAAAAAAGAAGTGCATCATCTTATTAAGACATGTTTCGGTATGTCTTAATATATATATATATATATATATATATATATTAAAGATATATTTTACATATTGTTTTGAATTTCTTATGCCTTGTGCTATTACAAATGCATATTACTCAAAAATAGTTGTCTTTTATTTGCAGCTTCTAATTCGGAATATATTTTGCTAAATACTAGAAATCACATAATTAAATTGCAATTTTCACATACATAATACATACCACTCACCATCATTAATCATATTTTATGGCCTTTGTTATCATAATGAATGGAAGAAACTCAAAACATCGCCATTGTGGATGGCTGAAATATTTCGGCTTGCCATATACAAGCCATACCATAAACGGTACCCCTGGCTCACATCCAACCTGTACTAACTCAAACCCACATTTTTTCCAAAGCTGTAACACAAAGAGTTAAGCTTAGTAATGTATAGCGAAGGTACTTGAAGCTCATTCAAACTAGTGTTCATATTTTGAATTTAGTTTATTGATTATTATTACAAAGACTGCATATTCTAAAGTAAACGCTTTTTACATGTGTTTTAATATATTTGTAATTACATTTATGAATTTCGTTGAGAGATTTATGTTCTGGAATACAGTTGAGAAAAACGTACAATTATTTGCAAAACTTTGATATCTCATATCGAAAAAATATTGTTAAACAACTAGGACTACTTAGTTATATCCTTGTTCAGAATTCACTAAATAGTGATAAGCAGAAAAATACTGAGCAGTAATTACAATTATATTATGACCTTAAGAATTATATAAAAACCTGTTCTAATACTGAACATCTGCGAAATCTAGTAGACTAAAATTGACAAATTGTGATAGAATACAAAATAATGACAAAACCTATTATTAAATTCAGCGAGTGCTAAAAGTTAATCAATTACTACCTTCCTTTTTAAAGAATTACAAAGAAGATCATGGATTTGCAGTGCATCATATATCTTCTAGCAGTTAACTGCTATGAACTTCAAAAAGTAATATTTACAGAATGTATATATTCTTAAAACTTATGAGCTTAAATGAAAATGGGCCTAAAATGGTAGTTATTACAAAATTATCATAATTAGTTTAGCATGGTGGATTTTGGGCATAATCTCTATTCCTTTCCTTCAATTGTCAATAGATGGCGCTGGTGAATGCGATCGAGATTTGCAGATTAAGTATCAAAAAAACATGACTCATACAATGGATGCTACTCTAAACGATGACAACGAAACCTACACTGTTGATAAGTCTGGTAAGAAAACATACGAATCAAACTTCGTCCAGTTCCTTATGTGTAAAATACAGTAAGATTTCCATTGCTTTAAAATTCAAATCAAACTAATATTAAATTAAGGCAAAAACAAATTCTTATTGTTTGCACATTTTCTCAATTCTCTTTTGCTTATTTATTCACATTTTTATTGAATATTTGCAGCTTTGACTAAATTCTTTGAATCATTAAAAAGACTATTAAGATTTGGCATAAAAATTTCCAATAAAGTTTACTATAAATATAGGTTGCTTCGCTGAACCTATTAGTGTTCAGGAGAACTATTGTTTCTAAAGTTACATTTGGATGCTACACTATGTCTTAATATATTTACAGTAAGCATTGGATACATTTGATGCAGTTATATAATTTTCCATGAAATCAATACTCTTACACAATTTTTGCTTATCTAAGAATATCAATTTTCAAAATTTTATAATATCCGTTTTATTCTTCCGTTGTTGTTTTAAGCATAGCTCTCGTACATATTGATTATCTCAGACATAATTCAGTTATTTAATGGCTAATTTTTTAAAACATTCATCACTTGAATTGATTATGTAAATCGCCTATACACAACAGTTTTCATTTAAATCCCAACAGATATTTTAATAAAATTATTGCAATACTAACTTAATACATACATTTTTTGAAAAGGATATAGCCCAATCTCTACCTTGTACTTGTTTTGAAATAATAGATATATTTATAGTAAAATTGACAATAATCAAAGACACAGATTTAGATCAAAAGGATGTTCAACATACACAACGTATAATATGTTCTGCAAAGGCTAATTTATGAAAATATGTGCTCCAAAGTATGAAACGAACAACTTTTATTGTTAAGTAAAATATTTATTTCATTTTGTTTTTTTTTGAATATGTTTAATCAGTTCAACAACATTACTCTGACTTAGACGTAAATTTTTCAAATGCGTCTATGCATGAACTTCCAAATTATGGGTAATATATTTACATAATGTGTGTGGAAAGACATCAGGAATTGTGGTGAATTATTCCACATATAATTTTAATGAAGCATATATACTGCAAGCATTTTTAAAGATATATGTTCTAATAAAGAATATTTTATTGTAATAGGGCTAAACGATCAGCCCTTCTACTTAAATTTGCTCCTAATGACTACAAGTATAGAACACTTCTTTACTTGCTGACACATGACATTGCTAACGCTTCTATTGGATGGACTGTACGGAAAAATTCATTGGTGAATTGAAGGTAAGCAATTGAAACCATCACGTCTAGTCATCATTCAGAAATATGGTTGTGCATACCAAAACAAGAGAAACAAAATAAAGCAATTACAACAAGCCTCCACCTCCTAGGACAGCATGGAATGGTTTTGTGCTGTTTGCTTAACCCAGGTTTTACAATGTGGAGTAAGGAAAAGTGAGTTCTTAAAGTGGCAATCTTGCGGAAGAGCGTTCTTTGCTATGATCGTGAGAGCTTGCTGAAACTTCTAAATTTTTTTCAACTTCATGTATGTTCATTGATTATTAATGTATTTTTAGATTTCCATGAATTTATTGGAGAACAAATCGTCAAGCATGTAATGTTTCACATTTAAAAGTCTAGTTACTTCCAAAATATTTCGTCAATTTATGTGGGGTTTTTGTGGAACAATCATTAAGGATTAAAATTCTACTACTTACAAACATTTGACATATGTATATTTACATCTGCTGGCCGTCATTGTTTTGAATCACTAAATTCAGGTGATTCTGAGATGAAAAAATAGAGTTGTGCAATATTAAGCCTTTAATAACTTTATAAATATTGGGTAAATTTTAGTGTTCTTTGTTTTAAAATATTTTTCATACACACAATAGGATTTTCAGAGCAGATTCCATTCATTTTGATATGCACAATGAAGTCAACACTCATAATTGTTTTTACTGGAAACCTACTAACACCCGCTGGGTAGCAGATGAGCCCCTTCACTCACCCTGAGCAACCATTTTGGCGGGTATTCGGGATGGTATGATTATTACATTCGTTTGTTAAATGCGAATGTTAATGGTGACCTTTTTCTCCACTTATTCCAGTCATTTTTTGGCATGCTCTTTCCATTTTTCGAAATTTTGATGATGAAGATGGAGCACCCCCTCTCATCTATAAAATTATTAGAGAAAAACTAAATGAAAAGCTGACATGCAGATGGATTTGTAGAAGTTACCTAAACATTAGGTGGTTGGAAAGATCTCCAGATCTTACATCATTTTGACATTTTCTTATGGGAATTTATCTAAATTTATATCTATGACATTCAACATAAGAATATGAATGAATTGAACAATAAAATCCAACGTGTATTCGCCAATGTCAATTTAGAAATGTTGTAAAACTCTATTATTTTTTTCAGGAACAACTGAAACTTAGTGATTTATAAGGATAGCTATCTTACAGAGGTGTAAATCAAAATAAGTCAAATGTTTTTATGTATTAAAATTTTTTTCCTTAACTATTTTTTACAACAATTGATTCTACAACAAACCACACCCAAATTGGACAAATACTTTGAAAGTTATTAATGTTTTAAATGTGGAACACTTGGATGTTCAACCTTGTATTCAGTAACTATATATATATATATATATATATATATATATACAGTGCAAGACACAGATATGGAAACACCATGAGCTTGTATAAAAAATTAAAAAAATAGTAAATTCGCATGTATTATTTCACGCCAGCATTAGTTTTTTTGAGGTTTTTTATCAGAAGGTACTCCTATGCACTAGACTACACTATTTGAAGATTATGGAATGTGGTCTACTTTATTCAGCGGAAATTTATAGAAAATTAGTGTTTCTATGGATGCGACAAAAATATGGAGACACTAAAAAATATATAAAAATATTATAAAAACACAAAATCATTACTAATAACTTCACACAAAAGTCATTTTTAAAGTTTTGAGTTAGTTCAAAACCGGTTTGTATAGCCTCGTGCCCTGATGACTGTCTGGATTCGTGCTGGGAAGCTCTCATAAAGTTTTTCAATGAAAGAATTGGGAAGCTTGTAAGATTCTTCTTCTGTGAACTTCCATAGTTCTTCAATATTCTTTGGTCACCTGTTAGCAACTTCTTTTTTTTAAATACAGCACACACATGTTCGATATTGAGGTCTGGGTTCTGTGATGGCAAGATTGGCAGAACGGCAATGCCAGATTCCTAAAAAAATCGCTGTTTCTCGTGAAGTATAGCAGGGTGCTTCATCTTGCTGCAAAATTTCATTGTTACTGATAAGGGGAGTGAGTTCCCTGTCCAAAATGGCAATATATCACCGACTATTAAGATTTCCTTCGCATTTTACCAAAATTCGCAGGCCGTTTCTCCAGATTGCACTACACACCACAATGGAGTCTCCTCCAAACTTGATTGTTTTGGTGGTGTAGCAAGGCTTGGTACGCGGTTCTGTTCTCCTGGGGCGACCCACAAACTCTCTCCGTCTAGGGTGAAGCTCCAACTTGTACTCATCACTAAAAATGATTCTGTTGTACTCTTCTGGAGAATTCATTTCCATTCTTTGACACCATTTCAGTCTTAGTAGCCATTATATATATATAAATACTATTGCGACGTAATCGGTAGTTATAGTTAATGTATAAAAATAACTAGAAGTAGCAGATGTTAACAGCTAAATAAGCTAAAGGAATGAGAGGCTTTCCCCTATATAATTACTTATTCTACCTGCACATAAATATAAACTACTAAAAATTGCAAATTTTTTTGATATGTTTGGGATACGTTTCAGTTTTATTATATTACAGAATTTTAGTTTTTATAGTAATTTTGTAGTCATTTTTGATCGAAGATTTTTAAAGAATAATAATCTTTCCGAGATGTCGATGGAGAAAAAGTGTTACATGGGGTAACTTGAAGAATGTTCTAATTACTTTGGAATGTTGAAAATATTAGGAAATATTTTCTTAAATTCACTAAAAAATATTTTACGCAATTTCTATATTATGCAAAATTATTTTAGAACAACACTTTACCAATGTGCTGTAATAGATGACAAAAGAGTTTCCGTTGAAATGAAATTGGAGTATCAACAATATATCCAGAAAAATACAGAAACGATTTTTGAGAACAAAGAACACAGATATAGGAATGCCACTTTAGCAAAAATCTTTGATATCAACGAGTCAATGAATCAATAGCAAATATCCATTTTTGACAGATTTTTTTTTTCTGAGTAGGACAAATTTATATTGTACAGTACTGGCCATAAGTGTTGCACCACTAATCTTCGCAATTTATTTCTGCAATGAGGAATACAATAGCTTATTAAAAATTTATATAGACATTTTTATTGAAATCATTTGTTTCAAAGAAATGTATAAATTTACAGTATATATATATATATATATATATATATATATATATATACTGTAAATTTATACAAATTATTTGAAAGACAATTTTATTAAGAACAATAATGTTTTCATTTTAGTATTATTATAAAGTATTATTGAAATGAGGAATACAATAGCTTTAATTTTTATCACTAAGCTCAATTTTGGCATTGTGAATTCCAATTTTCATCTAATTTTTTAATGAAAAATATATTTTTCATCCTATGCTCCTGTGAAGGGGCACCCTTAAAACTATCTCCATAAATAATCATGCTATGTAATTTTTAGTGAAAAAATCGAATTCAGTGTTAAAAAATTAGTTTATTCTTAAATTTTTGCATAAATTTATTCCATTGTCTTGAAAAGTAGACCACTCAAATTTTGCTAAAATCCCATTACTTTAAAAAAATCAGTGAAGTAATAGGATTGTTACAAACTTTTACTCTTAATGTTTCCAAATTTTTTTAATAAATTTGTACACAAAATTTGGGAATAAACTAAATTTTTTACTGTGATTTCGAATTTTTAACTTTTTATTACATAGCATATATATTTAAGGAGATAGTTCTTAGGGTGCCCCTTCACAGGTACATGAAAATTTGAATTCACAATGTCAAAATTGAGCTTAGTGATAAAAATTAAAGCTATTGTATTCCTCATTTCAATAATACTTTATAATAATACTAAAATGAAAACATTATTGTTCTTAATAAAATTGTCTTTCAAATAATTTGTATAAATTTACAGTATATATATATATATATATATATATATATATATATATACTGTAAATTTATACAAATTATTTGAAAGACAATTTTATTAAGAACAATAATGTTTTCATTTTAGTATTATTATAAAGTATTATTGAAATGAGGAATACAATAGCTTTAATTTTTATCACTAAGCTCAATTTTGACATTGTGAATTCAAATTTTCATGTACCTGTGAAGGGGCACCCTAAGAACTATCTCCTTAAATATATATGCTATGTAATAAAAAGTTAAAAATTCGAAATCACAGTAAAAAATTTAGTTTATTCCCAAATTTTGTGTACAAATTTATTAAAAAAATTTGGAAACATTAAGAGTAAAAGTTTGTAACAATCCTATTACTTCACTGATTTTTTTAAAGTAATGGGATTTTAGCAAAATTTGAGTGGTCTACTTTTCAAGACAATGGAATAAATTTATGCAAAAATTTAAGAATAAACTAATTTTTTAACACTGAATTCGATTTTTTCACTAAAAATTACATAGCATGATTATTTATGGAGATAGTTTTAAGGGTGCCCCTTCACAGGAGCATAGGATGAAAAATATATTTTTCATTAAAAAATTAGATGAAAATTGGAATTCACAATGCCAAAATTGAGCTTAGTGATAAAAATTAAAGCTATTGTATTCCTCATTTCAATAATACTTTATAATAATACTAAAATGAAAACATTATTGTTCTTAATAAAATTGTCTTTCAAATAATTTGTATAAATTTACAGTATATATATATATATATATATATATATATATATATATACTGTAAATTTATACATTTCTTTGAAACAAATGATTTCAATAAAAATGTCTATATAAATTTTTAATAATATTCCTTGCAAAATTAATGACTATGGGTTTTTAAATATTAAATTATTAAATGTAGATAAAATTTTATATAAAAATTAATATCCTTGAAAAAAGAAATGCTATTTTGGAGACATTAAAAAATTATTAACAGTAAAATTAAATTTTACGACCTGTTGAAACTTCTCAGCAAAATTAAATTTTTTATTTCTTTTCTCAATGCAAAATTCCGACAGTTTGATACAATGCTACGAGGTTTTCTATAATAAAATATAAAACAATGTACCAAAATACTAGAAATAAGATAAGAATATAAAATAATCTATATTAACTTGATTTTTTTGCAACATATTACATATTTTTCAAAAAATAGCATCATTAATTACAATCTAATATAGTAATAGGTACAAATATAATATAAAATAATAAATAATAATTACTGACTCCAAATAGGTTACAGTGTTTCGAATTATTGCATAGTCATTATTACAAAATTTAAATTCTATCCATTATCTACCTGATATAAACTTTTTTTGAGTATGGATTATTTTAGCTGTTTCTTGAATTTTTTAAGTTGTCTATATTTTCATTATTTTTTGCCAATTTATTCAGTTATAAATTGTATTATTAAGGAATGATTGGCTCTTCAATATTTTTATTAATTTTAAAACGTGAATAATTTTTTGTTTTTGAATTTGAAGAAATCTATAATAATATTGTAAATAATTAACTCATGTGGAAAATAATAGATTTATAAATAAACTATTTTGTTTTAGAAGAGTTTTTATTACAAACATTTAATGCCCATTTTAGTTGAACACTAGTATATAAAATATTAGCATAGTTTAAATCGCTCATAAGGAAAGCTTGAAACATTTTAATTATTGCAATTTGGGATAATTATTGGGAGACATGGGCATATCTTTATAATATCTACAGCCATTTTTTAATAGAATTTATATGCGAAGTGAAATTAACATTTGCATCTATTATCACTTATCAACAGGTTTAATAGATGCATTATTGAATTTTTCTAAAAGGTTGCATTATCCAAAAATGAATTTTTTGCGTAATTTATGTATGTCAAAATATTTGCTCAACTTCATACAATTCGATTCAATAACTTCTACAGCTTTATCCATTTATATATATATATATATATATATATATATATG
>CABFPE010000297.1:472568-490881 GCA_900660155.1 Hofstenia miamia
TAATTTCGTTATCACAAACATTAATTTTAAAATTTTCAGTAAGCTTTTGTTGTTGTTTAGATGAAAAGATGATAAATTGAGTTTTGTCCGAATTGATTTTTAGTTTATTATGATTGAAATATGTTACGAGATTTTCAATATCTTTTGTCAAATGTTTGGTTGCCTCAAAGGGAATTTTTGCTGTCCGTAATATACAAAAATCGCTTGCATATTGGTAAATAGTTCCATTGTCATGGATTTTGAAATGTTATTGACAAAGTGCGAAACGAATGGCCCTAATACAGTTCCTTGTGGTACGCCTAGATTTGTAGTAGTATAGTCTAAAAAAATGTGATCAATTTTTACTCTTTGTCTGCGATTCTCTAAAAAATCATAATGAAATTTATTGCATTTACACTAAAACCTTCTAGCCTTAATTTTTCTTCTAAAATATCGAAATTCATTAAATTAAATGCTTTGCTTAAATCAAGTAAAGCAACCGCTGTAAACAAATCTAACCTTTTCTGTGATTGATAGAATCGCATCAGATGTGCTAAATTTAGGTCGAGATCCAAATTGTTTGCTTGATAAAATTTGATTGTGATTGATAAAGTTGTACATTTGTGCGGATAGTAGTTTTTCAAATATTTTTGAGAAGGGGTGTGTTATACTAATTGGCCTGTAGTTCATGGGGTCTAGCGGGTCTCCTTTTTTATATAACGGTGAAAAATCAGACTGCTTTAAAAGGGTAGAAAAGTAATTAGTTATAATACTTTGATTAAATGCTACAAGCAGGTATTCACCAAAAATATAAAAATATTTCTTAATTATCAAATACTGTAGGTTACTGGATCCACATGATTTATTATTATCTAGCTTATTTACTACATTTCTAAGCTCATAGTTGGAAATTAAGTTGAAATGAAACCGTTCCTTGCGTATATCAGGTTGTTGGGATGAATTGTTTCCATTTTTTCTGAATTTAAAATTTAATTTACCCATGTTTTCAAAATATCTGTTTAAAATGTTTGCGATATACTTCTTATTCTTGTACATCTTATTATCATGTTTGATTCAATAAGGATATTTAATGAAAAAATGTGCATAATAAAATTAACAAGCAGCACTATAAATTTTCTTGGCTTAAAAACGGCTCGTTTTGGACTTATTGCATATCCAATACTTTGTTCAATCTCGACTCGGCTTGGCTCGGGTCGTTGACAAGTCTGGTCTAATGGCAGCAACATGTTAATTATAGATAAAATTTTTAACTAAATCTTTAATAAAATTCTTAGTTAAGCCATAGGTTATTCTTAATTAAAAATTAATAATAAAAAGTTATTTTTTGAACAAGAAATTTAATTTCATAAAAAACCAAAAAACTCAAATTCATGGATAATTGTATGTATATTTGTAATAACACTATTTTGACTAAATGCATTGAAAATTATATTTATGTTAAAAATCTTAATATTAGAATACAGATAGATATCTGCCTGCACTTAACAGACGAATTTGAATTAGGCAGAAAAGTTAATTGGTGATGTAGGAGAGAATTGCAGGGCGGTTAATCTGACAGAGCAAGATATTATTTGGTGAGGGATGTATTTAGTCAACTATCAAATTAATTTGAGTTACGGAGGAGTGGATAAGAATGGATATGAACACGCTCTTTTATTCCTATATATAAATCTACGTCACGCCTCATGTGCACTCAGACTGCGAATAAATACATGATATATTGGTGGACTAAATTATTACCAACGGAATCTTTAAGAATAAAATAAATAATTTTAGTTTCCAAACAGTTTTCGATCACAGTATTTATATGTGTAAAGGTGTGTTCCCACTATCGACTTTTATCAGCAGATTTTAATCGAAAATGCAATTATTTTCGTGCACATTGGCGATTTTTTATCATCCGATTTTTTATCAGAAAAATCGGAGTTGGAAGAGCGTTCAGACTATCGATTTTTTATCAGATGATAAATTATCATCTTTTGATTGACAGTAAGAAAAATAACAACATCTATTTATGGATTGGTTTGTATTGGAATGTAAACAATGTTTACATATTTTGAAGTTGAAATATTTCAACGACAATAATTTACGTTTTGGAAGTCTTTTCCCTACTTGAGAAGTAAACAATTAGTTTCAAGTAGCTATTCGAATAGTTTTAGTACCGTTCAGATTATCGACTTTTATCAGCCGATAAAAAAGCAGATAGAGTGTTCACACTATCGACTTTTATCACCGATTTCTTGACAGATGATAAAAGTCGATAGTGGNTTGGAAGTCTTTTCCCTACTTGAGAAGTAAACAATTAGTTTCAAGTAGCTATTCGAATAGTTTTAGTACCAACAATTAGTTTCAAGTAGCTATTCGAATAGTTTTAGTACCGTTCAGATTATCGACTTTTATCAGCCGATAAAAAAGCAGATAGAGTGTTCACACTATCGACTTTTATCACCGATTTCTTGACAGATGATAAAAGTCGATAGTGGGAACACACCTTAAACTTTTGAATTTCAGGGTCTTCCAATTATATCTTTTTAAATTGCAGGTTTTAGAACAAAGTGGAAACGTCAAGCGGCTGTGAATTTGGAGCTGTTTTCAACAAAGAACATCCCATTCTCATATCAAAATTCTTTAATGAGGTTCAATGGACCCTATCAAATGAAGCAGCCAATGTATCTCCACTCGAATATGCTGGTGTTGAAGCTGTTTGCCGACATGAATGAACGTCAAACTGCCGTTACACAAGCTCTGTAGTCTTTCTCTGCAGCATAGACATTTTGAGATTTGTAAATTATAGATTATTTTTATATTTGATCTTGTACATATGATCACTGAAACCTAGTTGGTTAATTAAAAATTCATGAACCTTTAGCAAAAATTGTCAGAAATCTAATAACTTTAAGTAAACATGCTTAAACAAATATTCACTACACAGTTTTACAAAAAAATGCAATGTTCGAATGCAGTGTATTTGTTCATAGAATCTTCGTGAAAACTTCACTTTATACTTAAGGAATTCAATCCTTAAGAAAACGCAATTTATTGAGAAAATATGGTAATTAATGCTAATTACAAAAATTCCACTACTTTTATAGCATAATACATGTATAAGCCGTGTCAAGGCTTATTTCAAAATATCTTCTTACCAGCACTGTCCTTACAAATTGTTAGTAAACACAACGCACATTTATTGCCAAAAAATTTAGTATTTTTCAGGTAATTCAATTTATATCCACTGAAATTCTGGGAGTATCATTTGCTTCAGTGGGCTTGGTGATCTGTCTACAGAAAAATTTAATATTAAAATTTCGTTGTTGCTTCTATGGACTTCTAACGTCCTGATTACCTGAGCATTAGGAATGTTGAAAATGGACGACTTTAAACTTGGAACTTTCAATCAAAAATCGTGAATCTTTTAAAATACTTGAGCTACAGCAATGCACTTTACTAGAAATCTTGAACATTACATCATAGCCCTACACAAGTGGAATTGTTCATATCTCAGCATTTCTACATTTCAAGTCAGCTTGGAATATATTGCTTGAAATAGTTTGTCCTTTATAAAGTATATAGACTATTTGTACCGTGGAAATTCACAAAACTCATATATTAAAATTGACATTAATATAACAGAAGCTACAAAAAACCTAAGCAATGGATTCGTAAAAAACAAAATGGCATGATTTTAAAATATTCAAAAAAATTTTTCCAAGTCCATTCGGATAAAGTCTTTAAGTCATAAACTTCATTAATTCCAAGATGTCACTGATAATTTGAAATCTATGTATAATGCTGAAGAAGATGTTAAAGATATATTCAAACAATCCTTTTCAAATCACTGAGTAAATGAATGGAATAAACTTTGCATTAATTAATAAAAATGTATCCAACACTAAACTAAAATGTTGTTAATTTTTTACAGCTGTTCACTACATTAAACTGCAATTGTATCATACATTGTGTGGGAATGAAGCAATAAAAAATGATTACGTAAAATTCAATATAACAATGATCTAATGTAACATACAACTCACAGTGGTTGAAGCAAGTAATTGGTATGTTTTCTTTTGATATATTAACTTCATAAATTGTTCTAAGGATTTAAAATGATTTGTAAACGTAGGGTACTTAATTCCGATATATCTTTGCTTCAACTACACATGAGAACAACACAAGGCTATGACCTATAAATCAATTTGTTACAACAAAATAGTAAACTTAGTTATAGCAAACCAAAATGAGATATTCATATAGTTATAGTAATGCCCAAATGCTATCTATTCCTTATGATCTTAGGAATTATGACTTCGTTGGTATTTAAAATTCCAATAATCCCATTTTGGTGCTTTGAGTTAGAAGCGATCGATCTTGTGTAGGTTTTTTTTAGGAACAACCTCCTAACACTCTTATGCAATAGCTTATATGAGTTCAAATTATTGTTCTAAATAAATAATTCAAGTTTGCAGAACTATAACTTAAGTGTTTCCTCTTGAATAGGAGTTATATTAAGGAAGAAACCTTTATCTATAGTTTATTAACTTGTTCATCAAATCTGAGATCATTGCACAAGATCATTCGAAGGACTACGACTTTGCCTTTTTTGCTGAATTCCAAGAATTTCACAATGTGTATCATCTTTTCGAAATTGAATATAGAGTTCTGCAGATTTGTTTGTATTGAAAAACATATTATTCAAACTACACCACGACATAAGTTCTTTAATAATTGTTTCAGCTTGATCAGGGAATGCATAGAAACCAGCAATAATGCAATTGATATAATCCGCATATTTAACCAAATTACCAGAGTCAGAAGAGATTTGCATCTCGTCATATAATGAATTAAACATGATAGGTCAAAAAGTAGTCCCTTGAGGTACACTGCAGTTAGTCTCGAGTAATCCTGAGTGATATTTGCCCAAATCCATACATTGTTTTCTTTCCACTAGAAAATCAGAAAGAATGTTAATTACAAGTTTTAGATCGGGTATTAATTCAGCTATTATTTTTACAACCCTGTGCCTTGGAGCACGTTAAAATGCCTTGCTGAGATCAAGAATAAATATTCTCACATAGTCGTAAAGCTCGCTTTGAATTGCATGTCTTTTTAACATTATATGAATATAGATGTATGTAACCAAAAAGTGGTAGTTCTTAAAGACCCGGTTACAGCAGGTTATGAGCCGGTTAAGCTAAGAAGAAATCCTGGTCGGTTAATCCGGGTAGAGTATAGTGAAATGCACAGAACTAATATATATATATATATATATATATATATATATATATATTTTATACGAAAATATTTTTCACTGACTAACCTAAAAATTTTTGTGTGCGCACTATTTACAACAATCGAGCATAAGAAATAATGGCTTGCTGAAAATACTGCATTTTTTATAGCAAAGAGTAACTGACACTAAGTAGTAGTAAAAAATTTTTTGAAAATGTCGCTAATTAATACCTAAATTCATTTTTTAACGGGCTAAATATAAATTAGCACACGATAGATTTCAAATTTGAACTACGATAGACATACATATTGTTAAAACATATACCTAAAATATTTATAATAGTTCAAATGGAGTTTTCACGAGAAACCATTGCAACTATTATGACAACTGCAAAAACTAAGCAAGAGCTCGAGTTAGCACTTCTGCGGATCAGTTTCATTACAGAACTTTGCATTGCTAATCATAAAGAGAAAGACGCCAAGTACTGCATTAAAGCAGTGGAAACTATTTCAGAAAAATTGTGGAAGCTTAGATCTAAGGATGATGATGATTTACTAAGGTTTGTAGTTATCACATTTTCTTTAAAAATTTTTTTCACTTGCTCAATGTATCCATGCATATAATATAAGTCCTGTATCTATGTTCTTAGATTTGGAATGTTGGTCATATAAGTGTTAGTCAATACTTCATTACTAACTCACTTATGTTTGTTACAGACTTGTCAACGAGCCGAGATTTTCAAGCTCGGCTCGGCTAGTTTAAAATTTGTGTAAGTTCGGCTCGGCTCGCCACATAAAATCTTTGAATGAGGCTCGTTTAAGCTCGGTATTTTTTAAAATTATTGTGCTCAAAGAATTTTTTACATAACTCTTTCTATTATTTAATATAAATTTCTTAAATAAGATTATAGGAAAGGCATACTGACTGCAAAAAATAATAAAATCTCTATAATCAAATTAACAAGCAGAACTATAAACTTGCTTTGCCTAAAATAGGCTTGTTTGTGCTCGTTGTATATCAAATACTGTGCTCAAGCTCGGCTCGGCTCGGCTCGGCTCGTTGACAAGTCTGGTTTGTTAGTAGATTTATAAATGAGAACTTATATTCATGTTGTTATCATATATGATTCATCGGCATGGCTTGGACATCAAAACCAGAAACTTAGAAGAGCACTTGAGTATGTTTCTTCCTTACTGAGTTTGCCAGAAGAAGATATACACGAATGCAATAATTTCCTCAAAACTTGTTTCAAAAACTCTAAATAACATCACATTTAATAATGATAATGTGCAGTAAAGAAAATATGTTACATATGTTTTTAAGGCATCAAAGTAGCACTTTATATTGCAGGAAGTCTAAAAACAGAAAACATTTATTGGACTTTCCTTTTTATCATAATTGATGCGGGAAATAAAACTTTTATTTATTGTTTTTATTATTGTTATATATGTCAAATTAGTATTTTTATATTTTGGGAATTCTTGGTTTTAACGAATGCTTTTCCATAGCGTTGCAGAACATAAAATAGTTTTCTCTGTTCCTGCAAAAGACTTCGTATTGTATTTCATTACTGATCAAACGCTGGCATCAAAATACACTCACCTAGGAGATCTCAGAGTGGCCAGCATTGAAAATCCAGAGCATGGTGAGCCACCTCTATACTTTGCCATTGACAGATTCATTTTTCCACTCTTAAGTGAAGGAACGATCTGCTTGGAGTGCAGAGACAACACATTTGTCTTTCCGAACGTATGGTCAAGCGATTACGCACGAAATACATTCGCCGTAGTCTTCCAAGATGATGTTGATCCGTAAGTTGCGCATTCCTATACCCTTGTATATGTGATAGGTCATGCATGCTGTGTCTAAAAAATATAGAATTGCAACAAGACAGTTCTTTCAAAATGAATAATGAAGTTTTCACTAGAAAGTGACAAAATGAAGTAAACCGGACCCGATCGTAATATTTACTACCCGAACCCGAGTAGCCCAAACAAATTTAATACCCGAACCCGATTTGAAAAATTGAATTTGATTTGACGTTGTGGATCCTTTTTTTATCTAATGATCCTTAACATCTATCATTTTCTGAAGGGAAAACAGCAATTCATTCGTGTTACTTAACGTCTTGGATCTTTCTTAAATCAAGCTGCTGTTAACATCAATATTTTTTTAATAATCAGTTTATCCTTTTACCCGAACCCGAACCCACCCGAAATCGGGTCGGGTTTATCGAGTACCCGATGTTACTCTCTAGTTTTCACTATGCAAAGGATTATATCAATGTATATTCCATTCCATTCCGTCCAAGACATTGCTATGTATATTAGCATACAAACAGAGTTGATTTCTTCGTAGACAATGAATTTAGATCAAAGTTTGAAACCTATTGATTATAAATGAGTGTTAACTGTAAATTAGATCAAATTGATTAACTTTGTTCCTTGCATTCACTTTTAATTAGAGCAACACATAAATCTTGACATTGAAGGCAGAAAAAAAATCAGATTTATAGCGCAATCGAACATCTTAATAGAAACAATTGACATAGAAGTCAAATTTTGATACATCAGAAGGTGTCAGGATGCCTTGTAAAATGTTTTTGCAATAGGCGTTGCATCGCAGTAATAAATGGCTTTGGGGAAAGGCGGCAAAAATGGAGGCCACAAAATAGAAACGTCATACAGTTGCAAAACAAACTTTTATTAACTCAAACACTAAGGCCACGGTTAGTCAAGGTGATTGGTTAAAAGTGATCTATCACATTGCACGCGTTACCACTCGAGATAATGAGTAATCTGATGATCACAAATAACTCAATCCTACGCTAATTATGTCGGTTGGTTAGACGTGCAATGCTTCAAATGTGACAGATCACTTTTAGCCTGTCACCTAGTCTAACCGTAGTCTTACCGTTAATCAGTTTTTGATCATGTACTGTTGAACAAGCGTAGTCAGACGAATGATAATGAATTGTCACAAATTTGAAGCACAAATATTCTACCATGTATGCCCATAGTCTAAAGATTTAAAAAATATTTTCAGAACTAAGAAATACATGTAAAGGTCTTTCCCACTATCGACTTTTATCAGCTGATTTTAGTCGAAAATGCAATTATTTTCGTTCAGATTGGCGATTTTTTATCATCCGATTTTTTATCAGAAAAATCGGAGTTGGAAGAGCGTTCAGACTATCGATTTTTTATCAGATGATAAATTATCATCTTTTGATTGACAGTAAGAAAAATAACAACATCTATTTATGGATTGGTTTGTATTGGAATGTAAACAATGTTTACATATTTTGAATTTGAAATATTCCAACGACAATATAGGTTTTGGAAGTCTGTTCCCTACTTGAGAAGAAAGCAATTAGTTTCAAGTAGCTATTCGACTAGGTTTAGTACCGTTCAGACTATCGACTCTTATCAGCTGATAAATTATCAGATGACAATAATTTAGCTGTTTTGCCAAAAAATCGAATGGAGCGTTCAGACTATCGACTTTTATCACCCATTTCTTGACAGATGATAAAAGTCGATAGTGGGAATACACCTTAATATGTCAAAATTTCTTCAAGTATGCAGTGTTGCCAAAAAAGTGCAATATGAAATATGACTTACTTAATAAGAAACAGTTTATGCTTACTGTTGTAGGAAACAATGTTTTGTAGTATGTACGGTTCTATCCCTATTTACAAATAACTGAGTTCATAACTATGTATTTATTAATTTACATATTTTCTGTAAAAAATATATATTCATGAAGAACCGATAGTACAACCTCATCAAACTTTTTCTAACAAAAAATATTAAAAATCTTTTACTGCTGTTCTAAACATCATTTTGAATAAATCACGTATCTCAATGCGCCAATACGAAGATTCCATTGAGAATTACGCTGTCTACACTTTTGATAAACCTATGATGTCTTGAATGCATTTTAAGAAAGTAAAAAAAAACGGAATTGAAAATATAGAATAAAATTAAAACATTTNACGTGCAATGCTTCAAATGTGACAGATCACTTTTAGCCTGTCACCTAGTCTAACCGTAGTCTTACCGTTAATCAGTTTTTGATCATGTACTGTTGAACAAGCGTAGTCAGACGAATGATAATGAATTGTCACAAATTTGAAGCACAAATATTCTACCATGTATGCCCATAGTCTAAAGATTTAAAAAATATTTTCAGAACTAAGAAATACATGTAAAGGTCTTTCCCACTATCGACTTTTATCAGCTGATTTTAGTCGAAAATGCAATTATTTTCGTTCAGATTGGCGATTTTTTATCATCCGATTTTTTATCAAAAAAAGGAGAGTTGGACGAGCGTTCAGACTATCGATTTTTTATCAGATGATTAATTATCATCTTTTGATTGTCAGTAAGAAAAACAACATCTGTTTATGGATTGGTTTGTTTTGGAATGTAAACAATGTTTACATATATTGAATTTGAAATATTCCAACGACAATATAGGTTTTGGAAGTCTGTTCCCTACTTGAGAAGAAAGCAATTAGTTTCAAGTAGCTATTCGACTAGGTTTAGTACCGTTCAGACTATCGACTCTTATCAGCTGATAAATTATCAGATGACAATAATTTAGCTGTTTTGCCAAAAAATCGAATGGAGCGTTCAGACTATCGACTTTTATCACCCATTTCTTGACAGATGATAAAAGTCGATAGTGGGAATACACCTTAATATGTCAAAATTTCTTCAAGTATGCAGTGTTGCCAAAAAAGTGCAATATGAAATATGACTTACTTAATAAGAAACAGTTTATGCTTACTGTTGTAGGAAACAATGTTTTGTAGTATGTACGGTTCTATCCCTATTTACAAATAACTGAGTTCATAACTATGTATTTATTAATTTACATATTTTCTGTAAAAAATATATATTCATGAAGAACCGATAGTACAACCTCATCAAACTTTTTCTAACAAAAAATATTAAAAATCTTTTACTGCTGTTCTAAACATCATTTTGAATAAATCACGTATCTCAATGCGCCAATACGAAGATTCCATTGAGAATTACGCTGTCTACACTTTTGATAAACCTATGATGTCTTGAATGCATTTTAAGAAAGTAAAAAAAAACGGAATTGAAAATATAGAATAAAATTAAAACATTTTTAATGTACTAGTTTATCATTTAACATTTAGTCTTTACAAAAATTTATGATTTTATTAAAATCACACATGATCAATCGAAATTTGAATATTTAAAAACATTCATAGAACAATTCACCCTGTCTACAGAACCAGTATAAGACATTAAAGGCCTATCAAAATAGCATAAACAACGGATTTTACAAAATTTGCAAAATTTATACATTGTAAAATGACTTTGATTAATATTTCAAAAAAAACTATTAAATATTTTAGTGAACTTCTGATCCAGTTTCACGAAATCATCAAAGAGTATACCATTTCTCAGAAATGCGATGTTTCAGTCTCCAACATCAGCATGACAGGAAACTCTGAAAGTAGGTCAAAGTGGATTATTTATAATGCCAAGGCGAGGAAATAAGATCATTTATTTCAAATACGCCTTTCAGTTTCTCTAAATTCATTGAATATTAAGGATTAATAAATGTTTAGTATTCCTTGTTGAATATGCATATCATTTTGAGCTACTAAGTAACACAAAATTTTGAATTAAAATATTAAAAAATAATTTGATATTATAATAAAAAGCATTTCTTAAAAAATTTCACAGTTTAACAAAAATTTATACTTTTAAATGCCATCTAGTGTTCAATTTTAAAATATTTGAATACAGTGGCATAAAATAAAATATTCTCCATGATGCAGCAACAACCAAACTGGTTAAACGTCATCGAACTTTGAGGTGTGCTGTGTACAAAACCTTCATACTGAGCCGGAATTTAAAACACAATAAAAAGGAGACATTCCTAAATTCTGTGAGGTTTTCGGATCTCGCATATTTCTATGAGTTTGCAATTTATGAACATATATTTTTTTTTGAAGAACCTCCAGCTAGATTAAGATATTTTGAAATATTTTAGATTCTTAGCCTTTCAAATATCATATATAGTAATAGGTATCGTTTTACGCAATGGAAAATAAAGAAGGGGTAGCACGATGATTCTTTGGAAAGCTTTGCATTTTCTCGTAATTCTATGCTGTATTTTCACATTTAAAGTTTTTATACATAAAGAAAACACTTCATTTTTTTGCAGTTTATCTATCCATTTTAAGTATTTTTTGAATGAAACAAAATTTTTACTTTTGGGAAAAACTTTTATAAAAAACAATGGCACAATTTATAAAAAAATTCTTTCGAAATTTTCACTGATGAAAATTTCATTATATGATTAAACTTTTGTTTGGATAACTTCAGAGATCGGAGTAATTTATTTTTAAGTAATTAGGCACACATTGCAGCGTATTATGTTTTGATAAATGTACAATCATATCAACTTAAACTTCTTGTTAATAAATTCCTAATCTCAATTTAAGTATCCTCAAAAAATTTATTTAATTTACCAAGCCCCAACCTGGATATTTCAAGGCAAAATTGGCCCGATCTAAAAAATAGGGAATTCTTTATATTTTAAAAAAACTTTCTATCTTCTCTACCGGTATTGAATTTCCTTACAGACCTATTAAAAATTTTTCACAAGTCACTTCTATTTATTAAATATTTAGTAAAAATCATTGAAATATAACTTTAGTTAGCAGTGGGGCCACACAGATATTCATTAAAGGTTTGCTTCATGCTTCCCATTTATATATCTATAATTGTAGTGTTTCTAAATATTACATTAGTTCCCTCGCACTAACTAATTATAGAAATGATGTATTCACTAATTTATCTCTAAAAATATAATTGGCGATTTTCACTAAAATTTAAATTTAAATATTTTTTGCCAAAAATGTTAAATTTAGTTTAAATTCTTTAAAAAAACCATTAAAAAACATTTGTTAAATTTTGCAGAATTTCACTGTCTATTTGTTGTCGCACAAATTTATTAATTTTTGCTTGCGTTCATCTTAGAAATTAAGAGCTGTGTGATCATAAAAAATAGTGACATCATCGAACAAGAAAGAGACAGTTAATTTCTGCAAAATTTTTTAGCAAATATTTTTTAATGGTTGCTTTATTTTTATAGAAATTAAACTAAATTAAACATTTTTAGATAAAAAAATTGAAATTTAAATTTTAGTGAAAATCCCCCATTGTTCTGAAATCTTTTGTTAATTATTTAAAAAGAAAGGAAAAGAGTGTTGCAGCGAAAACATTATATGAATAGTAATCCTACAAGAGAATACAAAAACAGCAACTAGTTAACTCCATTTGTGAACTGAATTTATTCATCCTACAAAATTAGTCCATACAACAAATATGGCGACGTCCAGCACGAAGTTTCTAAAATATTTTTTTTGGACGCACACCGCATGGCAAGTTTTTATAAATTTTTTGGCAATTCTTTCCCACGGAACTAGGAAAACTTTAAATTTAGTTTTAAGAGAGTTTAAAAGTTCGGCACAGTTTTAGGTATACTCCGGAACAAGCTCTGCTCCTACCGGCCTATGTCAATTTCTGGATAAAACATAACACCACACTGATAAAAAGCTTAAATCCATTGATTGCTTAATGAAAACTTTCTTCTAGTCTATATGTAAGCGAATTTTTAAAGATGCAAGTTATAATGTCTGTAAAATGCTGTTATAACTGTAATTCAATTATTTCTAATTCTACTAAAGGCTATTCTAGGTTGCAAGATTTCCAGCAAAATGCAATATGCCCTAAAAGCAAGTTTTCAATTAATAAGAACAAAGTGTTCTCACAAAATTTAGGCTAGACACGACACGACCACGAGCACGGAAAGGAGTAAAGCACAGCATGGTGGCAATTCTGACAAGGCCGAAAACCTATTAACAGTTTCTTAGCATTAAATGTAGAAGTGTTCTAATAGTATCTATTTCTTGATTCAATTCTATAAATTATAACAAATTTTTACAATAAATTCCCTCATAAAGGCTGTAGCGTTTGACAACAAGTCCCAAATTATGACAGAAGGTTAAATTTTTTTGATGTTATTCATAGTTGTTAATGGCTATTCATCTAAACTTTATTCAATCTTGATTACTATTAAACGAATATAAATGAAATTGAACTAATTCTATTCTTTGATTCTCCCCTTTCAAAGTTTTACATAATTTACAACTTTTTACCACTTTAGATTTTTAGTTGGTAATAAAGTCTCCTGGTTCATTAGAGGATTCAGTAATTTTCTTGCTTCCATCATTGAGTTTACCGGAAGATTCATCCGCAACAATACTACAAGTGCAGAGGAAATTAGTGAATTCCCTTTTGTTGTTCCAATTATTAATGCCGGAACAGCAATCATGAGCAATGTTATATACGTATGTTCTTTTCTTAATTCTTCAATTCGAATATTAACATAATATTAAAAAATTTGTTATCTACAATCTTATTAGTGGAAGAGTCTATAAATATTTAAATGCTTCAGACGATTTTGTAATGAACCTTATTCAAAGCCAGACTTGTCAACGAGTCGAGCTTCTAACGAGCCAAGCCGAGCTTGAGCCCAGTATTTGATATACAACGAGCCCAAAACGAGCCTATTTTAAGCAAACCAAGTTTATAGTTCTGCTTGTTAATTTGATTATGGAGATTTTTCTTATTTTTTTGCAGTCAGTATGCCTTTCCTATAATCTTATTTAAGAAATATTTATTAAATAATAGGAAGAGCTACGTAAAAAATTCTTTGAGCACAATATTTTTAAAAAATACCGAGCTAAAACGAGTCTCATTCAAAGATTTTATGAGCCGAGCCGAACTTACACAAAATTTAAACGAGCCGATCCGAGCCGAGCCGAGCTAGGAAATGTCGGCTCGTTGACAAGTCTGTTCAAAACATACTAAGAAACTTGTTATTGATCATTAGCATGCATGAGATGTATGAAATCCATTCCTTAATAGACCAAGTTTTCTTAATACTGAACATTTTCATAATTGCTTTCGTCTGATATCAACCGAAAATGTGTAATGCGATGAAATTTTTTAATGCTGATTTCAGTAATTAGGTAACCGCATCTGGACTAAGATTCATTAAAGATACAGTCCTGTTGACCACGAGTATTACCAACCGGTTAACAATAAAGCCAATCGCCGCTGTCTTGTCATCAAAAGGCTTAGAAATGTCAGATGGGGTGTCACCACACTATAAAAATTCTATTCAAAGCTTCAAGGATGGAGCATCAAAGGGTAAGATTTATTGCATTATACAATTGCAACTGATCATCAATTGAGTTGTCAACAATTCTTCTGCAAGCCTATTAGAATTATCAATTTCATGAAGGTGTTTGAAAAGTTTTGTAGACTACTTAAGACAAAAGCAGCGAATAGATATTTACAAAAATTTACTAGTAAACAAAGAAATTTTTTAGTTTTTAGGTATTTAAATTGATTGATACACCTAATCAATTCATAGTATCCTTTTATAAGCCTTACTGAACCTAACATTAATGAATATTTGAGATTTGATGAGATTGGAAATTTTGTTATAACTTCAAAATCATTGCATTCTTTTATTTATAGAAATACTCTATAGAGTGATTCACAACTCACTTAGCACTTTGGATTACCTAATCTGTTTGAGTTGCACAATTTTTAAATTACATGTACAGAAGATTTTTATTGTGCACTGGCAGTGTCAATAATTAGTTTGCTATTAAGAAACTGACATTTTAGAGAATTGTCAATAAGCGAAGACAGAAAATTTCAACATGATGTGAAGAGCAATCCAATAATATGCAAAACAAAATCCCAAAAAACTGTCTGTCCTGATGTAGAAGAGTTATCGAACTAAAATGATATAAATCCAAAACGTATTGGAAGAAAATCCAACGACATCGATTCAGCTAGCATCTCATTCATTGGGTTGTGTTCAAGAACATTAACAATCTTAGGAATATAGCAATTATGACATGCAATCCAAAGTGCAAGACATGAGTGAAGGATACCAACCAGCTCAAGTAGCAGAAAGCGACGAAACATTGAAAAAAGTCCTCAGTGATGAAGTAACATTCTTTGTTATAGGAATAGCTAACAAGCACAATGGTCGTGCTTGGGATTACGAAAATCCCCATACATTTTTAACCCCTAAGGTTACAGCATGAGTTGCACTAATCAGTCGACACTTCATTAGTCCATACTATTTTCATCAAATTGCTAATAGAGAAAATTACTTTAGAATATCTAAAAACAACTCAAATTGGAAAGATATTATTCCAATTGCATTTTTCAACAATGTGTTGCTGCTCCATACAGGGGACTAAGTCTTCTAAATTCCAAATTTGATGTTACATTGGGGAAATCGCGATGGATTAAGAACCTGGATTCCATATAGCTCAAGATGGATATGGGATGAACTCCAGTGATTTTAAATGTTTAGAGAAGCTGTGGAAGATAAAATCTCAAATAGAAATTAATATTTTAGCACAATATATATATATATATGCTGAAAAACGAACACGTTGACGAATTATATATTTGAAGTACTTTCGGCTATATTATTAGCCTTCATCAACAAGAATACAAAGCGATTAAAATAAAGTTTATATATATTGCAGTGAAATGATTGATTGATTGACAGAATGATTGATTGCTTAGAAGAGATGTTCTCGGATTCTTGTTTGAAGTTGTCTTCTAGTCTCTCCTACATATAAGTGCTCACACTTATGACATTGATATTTATAAACAAGAGAACAGCGTAGAGATATTGAAATGGGATCTTTGTTTGAAAAGATGTTGCTGGTTTTGAATGATTGAAAGACAGGCTTGATTTGAGTTGAAGTGAATTTCTTTTTGAGATTTTTGACTGAGGCTTTGAGATTTTTTGAGACTAGCGATATAGGGAACTTTCCAATAAATTGACTTTTTTCACAAAGTGCGATTTGAGGCGATGAATTAAGGGCAGCATTAGATGAGCGACGGAGAACATTATCAGGATAATAATTTTGGCGATGATTTTGAAAGATTTTATCGAAGACTTCAGTTACTTTTTGATAAAAGATGATAGACGAACAGCTCCGGAACATAGGTTACGAGGAATACATAACATATATTTTTCAGAACAGTAGGAATTGAAGGCGATATATAACCCAGTGTTTGAGGGTTTGATGTAGAGAGAATAATAATTTTCTATTACCAGAAAATTGGCCTCATCCTCACAAGTATTGTTATTAATCCCCAATACTTGGACCTCTATTAGGATTTAAATCAAAGTTGTGATATTAACATATACCTAGAGTTTTATAACACACTAGGGTTTTATCAAAGAGCAAAAGAGTACTTAAAATGTTATCAGAGCTTAGAACCTGTTGGTATATTGAGGTCTCTAGGTAAAATCAAGCAGCTCAGTTTGGATATTAAGTTCTTGGAAGATATAGCAAAGTCAGCTTCAAAGCATTAATTGCCCTTAAATAAATATTAAACTTGCTGCAATTTCACAACATTACATTTAAAAACTGGCACTATTTATTGCTTATAAAATAGGTCTGCATGCAATTACCGTAAAATCTAAAAATGGAGAGGGTATGAAATTTTTTACGTTTAGTATTGTTATTTTTTATTCATTAACCATAGTTTTATAATTTCTCCTTTTTGGGACCCCAAGAGTTTGCAAATTTACAAAAAACCTATTTTAGGATTAGTCCCAATATATATATATATATATATTTGTTTCTGAAAAATAAATGAATCAGGGATTATTAATCATGCCTTTTAGGTTTGAGCTCTGTCTTTGATGCCTTGGAAGATTCAGCAGTCACATTAGCATCGAGTATTTCTAATGAAGCAGTCAAAACGATTTCACACAAGTCAGTATATTTTTCAAAATCACCGTGAAAATTCTAAAAACCTAATTTTAGTGGTATGCATGAAATATTGTAAGCATGTGTATCTTTGACTTCCAATTCTTTTTTACAAATTTCCATTTTTCAGTAATATCTGATGATTAAGTAAATTGCAAGTGTACATGCTGCATGAAAAATCACATTGTAGTGAAATGGCAGAGGAATTTACTTAACAAAACGTCTCTAGCGATCTTGGAAATATCCGCCTTTGATTTCTAGACTTTCAAGCGCTATGCATGTTCGAAAAAACCATCTACAAAGCTTAGGATGGAAATTGTTTAATGTCGATATTTATTGTGGTTCGAAGCAGACTTGTCAACGAGCCGACATTTCCAAGCTCGGCTCGGCTCGTTGAAATTTTTTGTAAGTTTGGCTCGCCACATAAAATTTTTGAATGAGGCTCGTTTTAGCTCGGTATTTTTTAAAAATGTGCTTAAAGAATTTTTTACATAGCTCTTCCTATTATTTAATAAACATTTCTTAAATAAGATTATAGTAAAGGCATACTGACTTCAAAAAATAAGAAAAGTCTCCTTAATCAAATTAACAAGCAGAACTATAAACTTGCTTTGCCTAAAATAGGCTCATTTTGGGCTCGTTGTATATCAAATACTGTGCTCAAGCTTGGCTAGGCTCGTTTGCATCTCGGCTCGTTGACAAGTCTGGTTCGAAGCTCAATAACAGTGTTCGTGGATTTTTAGCACTCCAATCTCGGGTGTATTGAGAATTCGCAAACCGAAGGGTGAAACCAAGCTTCATTTGTAAAAAATGTTAGTTCAAAAATATTCTCACTGCATGATTGATACGAACTCTCGAAGCCATCTGAACATGTGATTTCACTTTATATGGATGAAGGGATGAGTTCATTTTTAAGATGCCATTAAAAAAAATGCCCCACTATAGGCGCATGCCGTTTTGCTAATACTAGAATAAAAAACAAAAATTAATAATGCACAAGCCAAAAAAATACAATTAGTATCAATTTCTGGTGAATATATGTGGATATATATTTTAAGTAAAATGAAAATAGTTTTTGAATTTTTTAAAACTCGCTTTTATTTATTTTTTGTTTTAATATTTTATGCTAACTATGTAGAAAAGTTTGGCGATAATAATACCTAAACTCTGCAATAGTATTTAGTGTCAATATATATATATATATATAT
>CABFPE010000297.1:583822-604270 GCA_900660155.1 Hofstenia miamia
CCTTGCTCAAGCTCGGCTCGGCTCGTTAGAAGCTCGGCTCGTTGACAAGTCTGACATGTATATTAAGGCGCTGCTATCCTGGTGATTTGTGTCAAAATGTCAGGATTTTCCTGTACCACACATCGGATTTTTTCCAGATTTGTTTTTATGTGCTATGCCGCGGACAAATATTTGTGCAAAAATCATAAGTTAATATCTTTCTTTTCAATTAATTGATTCCTGTGTAAAGTTTAGCTGAAAAGCTAATAGTACAGATTGTTTTCTTATAGTTTAAACCTATTTGCAAAACAGACAATAATATATATCATATCCTAGTAATATATCAAATTGTTCATAGCGTAATAGCATTCATTTAAAAAAATGATTTGATCTATCAACATTAGGTCTGAAATTGTAAGGGAAGTGATCCAAATTCAATACGTTAACAACCTGTTAACAAATGGTGGTTTACGTTAACATGACCGTAAACCAAATCGTTAACTTACACTCAAAATAAATTCGCTAAAGATGAAGTTTACGTTAAAGGCGTGTTTTTTCCGCAAATTTTATTACAAATATCTTTGACACATTTAGGTTTTGCACATTTCTTCAAATATATCTGTTGAAATAAATTTATTAAGCGTATGCAGACATTTGTTGTTTACGGTTGCATTTTCACTTGTTAACGTATTGAATTTGGATCACTTCCCTAAACAAGTTTTAGTATTTTTAAGTGAATATGTCAAAAATTATATCTTAGGAGGGGCAGTGCCCGGTGGCTACGCCCCTGTATATATATATATATATATATATATATTATATATATATAAATCAAAGTATTCCTTATAAAAAAGTAGTAACTAGATGTCTCTAGTAAGTCAAACTGTATATTAATTGAAAAAAAAACATTATGATGGCATTGTACGAAGTAATGTTTTTGAGCGCTTTGTGTTTTAATTATATATTTCCTCAGAGCAAGGTTTATCCCTAAAACTATACTTTCATTATGTATGATGAATGGTTAATTGCAGTTTTAAAATTATTTTAATATGCAGCTTTTAAAAATTTTCAATTTTGTATTCATATTAGAATCGATTTGCACATTTTTTCTTATAAAGAATAAAGTGCGTAATCCTTGTTGCATAACATTTTCAAAATGAGCATTCCATTTCAAAGTATACGAAATGATCAGACCAAGAACTTTTACTATAACAACAGACGGTATATTAATATTTCCTATAGTTAGAGGAGAAAATTCAGTTCGATTAGAACATATATTTCCTGTAGCCTGATAGTCTGATAGTAGTGCTAGTGATGATAATGGTGAATTATCATCAATCAGTCAACATGATACGTCTGTGAGCAATATGGTGCTGGTCAGCTGACTATAGAAGCCAATTAACATGAAACTTGAAGACTGATATTGAGTTCGTTTTCTAAAACCTTCCTCAACGCTAGAGATTTAATAAACTCCAAGGCGAATCAAACCACTGTTTCAGCTAATAGTGACATTGAACAGTTTGAAAACGTTTAGGAATATCAATATGCATGTAGTATTTTAAAGGAATGTTCAAAATGTTTAATGTGAACGCCATTGGTCACATGACACATATCAAGTGGATCCACACATTCTTGGGAAATATTGTTCAACCACCTTTGAAGTTGAACAGTGTGCCGTTTCCTAAATTAGGAATGAGCACTCTTCCGTCATTTGTTTGCCATACCCATTCACAATGCACTTCTTAACCTTAAGCAGCCTGGGGATTTTCGAAAATTTTCCATGATTCTAGAAAATTTTTTGAACAATTATAGGTCAAAAACTATTAAAGTTACGCTCAATCTGAAAGCAGCACGAGGTAGAGGATAGTCCCTTCCGCCCCGTGATGCCTGACCTTGGGCAAAGCACGCCTCAATGGATTTGCAATATCTTTGCACATATTGAGAAACAGTCAAAGTTGTTCGTTGCTTCTATAGACTTAAGGCCTTATAAATACACGAACTTTATGGAGAGGACTAACATTTTTTTAAAAATTCGAAATTTTAAAAGAAAAATAGTTTATCTTATCAACTATCTCAGCCCCAGCAATCCACAATAATAGAAATTTTCAAAATTGCATTTAAGCATATTCCTCAATAGACCTGCATATGCCATGCAATGCGCAAATTTGCTAGTAACAGTGGATAAAATTCTTTGCAAATCGATTTGTAATATTAAATTGACACGAACGAATAAATTTATCTATAAATGGCATCACATTTGCCTTAATAAATTTTTCTTTCATGTTCAGCTAGTACGAGGACTTGAAATGTGCCCAACACATTTGAATGTATTTATATAATTCCATATATATTCTATATGTTAAAATTCCGATTTAATAATGGTCATAGCTGTCGTTGTTTGCAGAATTAGAGTCCTTTATATTAAAAGTAATGTATTTAGAAATGTACACTTTATGTATTTAGGCCCCGGACAGTTCGATTTTCTTACCGACTACTGGAATTTCATTCTGGCAGGATTTCTACTGATATTCTTCAAAGTGACTGCAATATTATATTTTTGCTGTCGTCGACGAAGTCAAAGACGACCCCGAAATCAAAGATCACAAGCAAGTGGGCACAAACTGTTTGAGAAATTTTAACCCCTTAATCTCAATTTAGATCAGCAGAGGGAGAGAAACTACGATGACCCTCTCCCCCCAATTCCAGGAGAACCCGTTTTAGTAGTGCCAACACCGAATAAAGGTTATGTCCCTCCACCCCCTTATGATATAAGACCAAAAGAAATGCAGAAAGACATCAATACGGTGTGTAATTATCCTTAAATGATATTTTATAAAATTGCTATTTAATTTTTTCTATTGCAAATCTAAGATATTTGTCTTAGATAGAATTGCAATAATTTCACAATCATAAGTTTGATTAATGTAAACTTCTTAATTATTGAATGTCTCAATCTAAGTTGTGAAATACTTAAAATTCATACTTTATTGTAGAATCACTGAGTTGGCTATAGCGTGAACTGTACTTAATGTCCACGCAGAAGGTTGCTTAGGTGAACATTAACTAGAGCAACCCTGATTTTAACACTAGAACTCAGAAAATTTAATACACCCTTTAATTCCTAATCCGGTCATAAATGACCAGTATTTGTGTAGCATTTATTACAGTGAGATTTATACAGGCATTCAGGGTCATATTTAATAAACACTGCTACTGCTATCTGATGCAATATCCCACATAATTTGATTAAGAGTCTCTTGCCATTAATTTTTAACTAAAACGATCAAAACTGTTAAATACATGCTCAATATAAAGTATATTACTGCATAAATATAACTACACAAACGCATGCATGAAATGTTTAGTCTGGGTCACAAATGACCGGTTTTCGGAGTTTAAGGGTTATTAATGATTTTTAATATCTAAGTCTGTCTGTTTTCCGAAAATGTCATCAATTCGTACTTTACAGGAGAATTAGTGAATATAGGTGTAAACTTGTAAAAATTTTTACATGTAGGGAAATAGTTGTTTAACAATTGCATCAAAAACGGTCACAAATGACCGGTTCGGAGTTGTAGTGTTAACGATAAGCTTAAAGACAAGTAACTGTTGTTTTATTTACAATAAAAGGTATCACCTTATATACAATTTTGCTATTAACATATTTACAAAGATGAGAAAACACTAGACTGGTTAGTTTGTCTTTAGAGATTGAATTTGTATTACACTAGAGTCCACCCAACTCTATTTTATACTAAGGAAACACAACCCAAATAGTTTAATTGCAGAACATTATATGGCATATACTATCAATATCATATGTCTATCAAATATGTATGATTGACTATTGGCCTTTGAGAAAAAATGAACTTGTGTTAATGTTTATTGATCTAATTATTGATGACAAAAATTCAGCACAATTTCAATATTTTGCTAACACGAACATGAACTCAATTTGAAGAAAGAGTACAATAGGGTTTTTTCAAACCCAAGTCCACTTTGATCCAATTGCATCTTTGAATCATCAGTGACTTGTTAATCCTATTCACTAGAGTTGCCTTGCTGGAGCTCTAGTTTACAACAGCTGAAAAAATTTAATTCATTATAAATTCATAAATTTGTGCTGTGCTTCAAAACATATTATAAAATTTGGGTTGCTATTGTTTTAAAGTAATATTATTAGGAGACTTAAACTTAGGTAACCCTTATCCAGGTGGCATCTTCGTGTTACATCGTACAGGCGAAGGTGTACATTTTGTACATATACCATATTTTCATGAAATCAAAAAGTTTCACTTTTTTTAAAACTTTAGCACATAGTTGAAAGAATTAGATTAAAAACTAAGCTTCAAATTCATTAAGTAGTTTATGATTTTAAATATTATTTTCTTCTAATGAATATTTTCAAATCTAACTGATAAGAGAGATATACCTGGATAAGTGCTAATAAGAGTTACTAAGAACTGTGATTTTTAACTACATAATATCACACAATGATGCGTAATGAACTGATTTTAGCCCCCTCCACCTTATCCCGGTTCTCCAGCGCACTTTGCACCAATAAATGCCCATCATGCAAGCTCAGCGCCGATGATTTGTCAGAATGATTCACCGCGCTTACATCATGGCCGTCAAACAAATTCTAGTAAGTTTTTGCTAATTTGTTTCGCAAATTCAATTCCGTATTATTCCTTGTGATTAGGGTGACCCAAAAGTCAATACGGTCAAAATCGTCGTATTTTCGGAATAATGTAAAATTAGTCCTTCTTAGAAATTGTACTTAATTTGAAGGTTTTTATTTAAAAAGAAAAAGAAGAAGAAGCAAAAGAAGAAGAAGAAGAAGCAAAAGAAGAAGAAGAAGAAGAAGCAGAAGAAGCAGAAGAAAAAGAAGCAGAAGAAGAAGAAGAAGAAGAAAACTTTATTACTGTAGCAGTTGTGACTAAACTCATTCAACAAAGCTGATGCTACTATAATAATTGCGTCTTTAACAAAAAACAAAAAATTTAAACATCAAATAATACACTAGGAACAAAGTATGCAAGTACAAAGTACAGAAAATTGTTGTTGATTTTTATTATCGGCTCTGCTTAGTTATTAGCGTCATGGAAAAAGAAGAATCCACAAAATATTCTATCATGCATGCATAAGAGAATATCCAGAATTTTGATTTTAAAGAAGACAGATGATGCTTTTTAGAACTACATATGAGGAAGATACACAAGAGAAGGTATTTTGTCATGAAACTTTTGCCAATTCCAGTCATGCACGGCCACAACATTCTCTGTTGATAGAAGTTTCTCACTTTTGAAGAAACTGCTGCGTAAAGATAGAAATCTTCAACTTGAAGATTTGCCAAATATTTTATTTTTCACTTTAATCATTGAAATGGTTGATGTAACTCATTTTTTCAACATGACTGTTTTTTCATTAAGTCAAAGTAAAATCAAACTTTGAATTGGTTAGGTCAAAAAATGGGGCTATATTAGGTCACCCTACTTATGATATTTAAGCATTTTGAGCTGACGATGTCTTGAGGGTCGTGATCTACAGTAATGTATGGTATATTGATTCTTTTTGTATGGAGTCTTATAAATAAAATTCTATTTTTAAACCTCTGCATGAACTTCATTCTATTCTTTTAGCCCTCATATTGGATGAAGTTTGTGTTTAACGGTACGTACATGGTCTTGCGCATTTTCTGTTCATTTCTCCTTTTGATTTAGTTATGGGGTTTGGATATTTATATAGGGTGAGGTTCATTAAGCAATTAAGGCATGTGAGTTGACCAAATTTGGAAGTAATTTTGAAAATATCGAGGTGTAAGTTAGTTCGACTATTTAAATGAAGCTAAATAGATTATGTAGAGATTGAAAGGGGTAAGATCTAAATGTGAACTGTTCTCTGTGATCCTGTTAAAAAAATCAGCGGTTATTGGTGTTCATGGTCATAATTGGTGCAGAAAAGCTAAATAATTTTTCAAAATAATTGTTTTTTTAAACAATTTTTTTGCTTTGTTATAGGAGGGGGGTTGGGGCAGTCCCCTTCCCAGCACACAGTTATATCTGATAAAATTCCCATTGGATTTGAATCCACAATTATAGAAGTGGAAAACTAATTTAAGGAATTTCTGTGTAACAGATAAACACGTTTGAAATCAACGCAATGGAAGCATTCAGACGAACGTCTATAAAATTCATGCAGCATTGAGTTAAAGCAGTCCAAAACATGATTTGTTTTTACAAATAAATTTCGTTTGAGTCTCTAATGAACTGTACCTACGTCGGTATAGGACCAAATAATTTATTTATTTTGAAGGATAACAAAAGATATGAGACATTGCAAGTCGTACATAAGCAATGTTGATGTTTTCAATGAATTGAGTGGTATATTAGTGTTATTGAATGAATAATTTGTCCCCTTATTCTGCTTGTTCTCTGTACTTTCGTGTGCTCTTTGTTTGACCAGCAATGTTTGAATTTTATGAGCAGTTAGATTTTGACAATTCCATTTTAGGTTTCCATCGTATCCATTTTCGTCGCAACGACAACCACAGAGTTTACAGTGACGGAGATGATACTGAATCTATGTTTTCAGGAAGTGATACTGGAAGTGCAGTGATAGGTTGGAATATGCGATCACATAACCAATGTCGAAGACATCATCGGCGCCATCACCGACATCAACATCGTTCTCCTAGGCATGCTGTTCATGACATGGTGCATGAAAATCTTAAACCGTGTAGATCTCATCGACTTGTTAACAGATGTCGACAAGAAGAGCGAAAATCTAAAAGTCAGGACTTTTTAAACCAGTGGCCTAATTACGAGTTTCCTAAGCAACACTCACCAATGCATGCTACGGGTTACATGTCAGAATGTGATCATACAAGAAGAAGATTCCATACACATATTTCCAGAGAGCCGAGAGGATATCGATCGGAAACCGATGATGGCAACTTTGCAAGTAGAAGACATCATGTGCATCGCCAAATGCCTTTTGCTCAACGGGCTTTTGCTAAGCTCGCAAACCAGCGCACTTTTGAAACCATTCTTTAGCAAAATTTTCTATTTTATAATTTTATAATGTTAGAATTTTTGTAGTTTATAAAGCTTTTGAAATTTGTACAATTCCTTAAAAAAGCAATTTTAAACTTATTTTGGTGTAATTAATCAATGTATACGCTAGTAATTTCAATTAATTATTTACTAAGAAAAGAATTACTGTCATTAAAAATGTTAAAGCTACGAATTGGATTCAAAATTCTCCAACAATGTTTATTCGAAGGACTTCTATTCGGAATAAATCCAAACGACAAACAATCAAAAAACATCAATTTGTTAAAATTTTTTGAAATTTCAAGAATTAATAATTTCATACAAAATCCTAAAAGATCACTTAAAAAATTAATGGTTATACTTTCATTATCATCTTTGACAATGCGGCTTAATGGGTTTGAGTGGTCTAGCTACATACAAAGCAACAGCTAAGGATAATTGTTGCTCTTTGGCATTTAAAACTTCTGACAATCTGAATACTGGACATGGAGATAATTTATGCGTTTTTAAGAAATAGAGCTTTTCAGAGAACATCTTTTTTCCCAGCAGTATTCTAAGCATAGAATCCCTTAGAGAATATCCAAACTTAGTCAATGGTCTTTGGAAAATATTTAACCTTTCAAGAATACACACCAGTGAACAACTAGTTGGAAATAAGAGGTACTGACGGTCACTAATTCGACTCTTTTAGTGATCAATAATCCATGATCTGATCCTTGCAGGTAAAAAATTTTTCAGTAATGTGTTTCCTAGATCCAATATATAAAGCCTGGGCTTTCATGAAATTTTTAGTTTTTATAATATTATAGTATATATGTTGGATGAAAATTCAAAATAATTTATGCATGAATATTTCAGGAATTAGAAATTTATAATCACATAGAAAGCAAGAATTGAGAATGAATATGTTTTTTAAAATTGAAAACTTTCTAATTTTAATTGTTGGTACTTTTCAAATTTTAAATTAATGCCCAATTTCGCAGATTTTTATACTCATTGTCATGATCTATAATTCCATCATTAGATCTGAGTGGTTGAATACATGAGATGACCATCCCAAATTCAAGACTTCAAAATTATTGAAATGATCCGGAAAATCTTTAGAAATACGGAAAATTAAATTCATAACACTATCAACTTTAAAAAGTTTTTCATGACATGTGTCTGCCAGGCACTTACGCAAGATTTTCTAACTTGGGGACATCTTAGTCATGACTAAAAATTTTGAAAATATTGAGAAAATAATACCCTAAAAACGCATTTCACGACATTCGATTTAAAATTTTTCACTCTTGAAAACCTGACGTGGGAGAGGGGGATGGATTCCACCATGCCCCCTTACGTACGCCTCTGGTGTCTACCTTTGCACAGTTTTAGAAATCTTTAAGCCAGCTTGTACATTTTTAATTTTATGATAGAAATACGCCAGCTATTGGTGTGATTGCTTTATTCATTCACTTTGTGTTATCATTCATGACGAACAACTGTAGTCAAACCGTTTCAAGTACTTCGGAAGCAGCAACACAAATGTTCGCCATTACATTTTTGCCTATTCATTAATGGATGTATTCATATCTCACGACTTCCAAATTTCGTAATATAGATTCTAGAAAAAAATTTTTAAAAATGTGGAAAACATTTTTTTCATTTAAGTTTACGGCCGGCGGTTTAAGGCTATATTAGCCAGTATGTGTAGATTGTGATAACAGAATATCTCCATATGCAACCATAAGTAACCGAACCTATTTCAAGTTTTGTTTACATCATTCTAATGGCAAGCATTTTCAATTAACTTGTTTTTCACTTGTTTTTCTAAGTTTTCAGAAAAATAGGAAACTTTTCATAGCTGCATTTTAAAAATTTACAAATTGCACATACATCATTCCGCCAAATCAAATTAAATAGTAATAGTTAATATAAGCCAAAAAGCAATTTATTTCACTACACACAATGGCATAAAAACTATTAACCAAGCTAAATAAAATTATAGAATAAATAAAAAAATTATAATATGTGAGAATGGTTGTGGACATGTCGTCTTGGAACTAATATAATATATTTCCATCTTCTAGGGTAAATTGGTTGTAGCATAGTAGCGTGTTAGCTTTTTCTTTAATTCTTACTGAAAATTCCAAAATTTGATTGGCAAGCAATGCCTGGTGAACTCTCTTTTGTAAAAGGGTATCGTTTCAGTCTTTAAGCTTGATGTTATCATTCTAGGAAAACAAGAGAAGGTTGACTCTGAATAAATTTGCATAAGATCATTAATGCATGTGTTCAAATTTAATAGAAAGTGGATAAGATTTTGTACTTGATTTGATAATCAGTCGCAGTGTCATAATTGCGTGTAAAAAAGTGAATTGATTATCAACACTGCCCAATAAACAATAAAACGTTTTATACCCCTCTTATAATGGTATAACACGTTGTAAGACGTCTTAAGATACGTCTTCTAAACGTCGTATAAAACACCATTTCTAAACGTTGCTGAATGCCATCTAGTGTCCACCAAATGATGTTCTAAAAAGTTTTCTAAATGTCTTCTAAACGTCTTCTAGACGTCTTCTAAACCATTTTAAGACGTGTTATAAGACGTCTTCTAAACGATTTATTGTTTATTGGGTGCGATATAGTTTACACTTAATACACTTAGATGTGTAATCGGTTGTTGCTTCCTCATTTAACATCAAATATAAAGGAACTAAGAGAAACTGCGCTGCAGGTCTCCTATCTATGACATTCTTGAAATACGTGTTCACAGAAAATTGAATAGTCATTCACTAATTGAAGAACTTCTTTGAACTAAATGGAGACATATGCAATATAGTAATACGTATTTATCAAGCGCGCTACGTATTAATAGAGTGTGATATACTTTATCAAAACATCATAGGTGATATCAGACGAGTCAATGAACCTACATTTTTAAAAGTCAGGTCTGCTCGTTCTACTATTGAGTATTTTCGGAGAGGCTTGGCTCGGCTGGTCACATAGAGCTTTTCAATTAGGCTTGTTTTGGCTCGATAATATTTTTAAAACTATTGTGCTCTCAGAATTTTATACATAACTCTTCCTATTGTTTAAGAAACAAATTAAATATGAATATAAGAAAAAAATATTGAATTAAAAATAAGAAAAATCTGCATAACCAAGTTTACATGCAGAACTATACATTTGCTTGGCTTAATAAAGGCCAATGCAGTGCTTAGGCTCGATTTGGCTCGCCTCGTTAGAAGTTCGGCTTGTTGACATGTCTGGGTGATATAAATAATGTATGTTAGAAGAAATTCTCCTGATTTTACTTAAATATACTCTTCAAATTTGTATTCATTATCAATTTGAACACCTAAATACTTAAATGCTTTTTCACATATTTTTAATGGTCAAGATGAAACGAAAATAGTTTTAGTTTGGCCTATATAAATTTTTAAATGGTTATCAAATTATACCGCTAATTTTTCAATGCTTGATTTCAATTTCCCAACAGCAATAAATGCATTTTTGACTTTTGTAAATAAACAGGTGTTATCCTATGTACTGTACACGGGGCGGAACCGCAGCCGTGGTCAAGGAGGCATGCCCCTTTCTTTTGGGTCACTTGCCCCTCTTCCTCCCGGCATCAAAACTCCATAGTATTAATTATAATATTCTGTAACTAAGGTGGAGTTAATATATTTTCGTGAAAAAATATCAAATACTAATGCCATTCTTTTAAAAAAATTCAATGAAAAAGTGTGAAACTATTTCATTTGAGTATAACTATGATTAATTTTTTGAGCTTTGCTGGGCCATATTCCCTAACTTGCAATTGCATGCCACGGGCCTTGGAGAAACCCAAATTGTTTATCAGATAGTTTTTTGTGAGACAATATACTGGTTAATTAAGCAGTACAGTAATTTTTCAAACTGTTTGCTAAAGGGATGTGTTTTAAGAATAGGCTATAATTTTAAGGATTCATTGGATCCCCTGTTTTATATATTCACGTATAATATCTGAATTTTTAATATAATTGGGAATTCATTGTCAACAATACATTCACTAAATGCAAGAAGTAAATGTTCACAGAAAAGTTATGTGTCCACCACTAAAGTTTCTTAATTATTATCTGAAAGTAAACAGTCGTTCACACAAATTCATATTGATTGAAAAATCGTTCCATACATTCCACCATTGTGCAATCGATCCCTGGAATAAACTAGATTATGAATCACGATCAGAAGCTAATGATAAAAAATTTAGAAAAAAACTAATAGATTTTTGTCAAAAAAGCAGCTAATTCTAGGAGATAATAACACTTTTCACGCATTCCAAAATCACATTTAACACATACATACACAGGCACACAAACACTCACATCTATATTATTTATATATTTTTATCACATTGTAGTTTTTAACATTATTTTATGCAATACATTGCTTTGACTCTTTTACCTTGTCTCATTATCTCCTATTAAAATTGGATATCATCAAAATTTTTTAGCATTGCGTTGGTATGAATATAATAAATTCTGCTTTATAAGGATTAGTTTTTAACTTGTTTATATTAAAATGCTTTTGCCAGACTTTCCATGGCTGGTTGTTTCATATGGATTTTAAACTTTTCTTATTATACAGTTATCATAAGGATATTAATATGTTGTTCCATTTTTTAAAGTTTTCAACATAACATGAACATACAGTGCAAAAATAATTGGCACAAATACTTTTCCTTGAAGAATACATAGATTAGTTGTAACACAGTCAGAACAAGTGATGTTAATTCTCACCTTTTGTATTTGGTTACTTAAGAAATGCATAATGAAATATATGGCCTTTTTTCTGAAACTTTGATTTTCTAGTTTGTTTATTAATATTTTGAAATTGATGAAATTAAGTGATTTACTGAGATCAAATAAGGTAATAGATGAAAAAAATTTTTAGTAATTCATAATATTGCATCTGTTGTATGATACTTAGTTCTAAATCTAAATAGATTCTTTGATGGAATCCTATTTTCATTGAGAAAAATGTAAATTTCCTTAGCTAACAGTTTCTCAAAAATTTTTGCAAAGGAATGTGCATACTCATAGCTTAGTAAATATTTTAAAGTCTAAAGCAGCTAATTTTGATTGTGACTTGCTGTTTAATTAAGTCCGAATCTGGCAAATGATTATCTGTATGTATTGATTTGGTATTAATTAGATTGATTTTTACTGGTGCTACTCAATTTAATACATGAGGGATTTCAAACAGTATGAATTTAAGCATGGCTTCAGCCTTATTGAATGTTGAGATGATTTCAAACAAAATGTTTTTAAACAAATTTATAAAGATATTTTTATCAAATTTTTTAAAGTTCCTTGAATATCATATTTATGTTTAGTTTGTGATTAAACTAATATAGACGCAAATATTATGGTCTCTGAATAATTCAAATATAAACTTCAATAATAATTATGTATTTGAATCATTTAACCAGGTTTCCATAATTTAGCATATTGCAGTATTTCCAATTATGCTAACAAGATTTACAAATTCATTGAGGTGTGCAAATATGGTTTCTATCTTTCCATCTATCACATAAGGCATCACTAATTATATTTCCATTGGAAATAGGTCCAGGATTAGTTTCAATATTTACTGATAGACTGACTTGGATTATAACTAAAACTCGCAAGTGATAATATATTAAGTTATAGATTTTAATTGCATAGTAACAAAAGTACAAATTGAAAATTCTAGAAATTTGGGTATTTCAAAGTTTTGAGAGATTTGTGGAAAGATATATCAAATTGCCCTTTAATTAATTTCCAAAAATATTAAGTAACAATAAAACTTCCTGAAAATTAAGCTTGTAGATGAGATGCTGAATGATTTCTTGAAAATGGTACAGCAGGTGAAGGTAGCAAAGGAGGGTGACGTGTTGAAATAGAGACAGATTGGAAATATGATATGTAGATTTGACAAAGCAATGTGTGAAAAGAGAACTTTGTAATATGTTGATCATGCAGGATATACCATGATCAGAGAGATCAATTCCATTGTGAGCCAGTAGATCAGGATTTACAATGCAAAGTGAAAAAATCTATAGAAGACCAGGATGACTAATAATGTTTGCTGGAACTAAAAAAAAAAATGATCAGAAGAACAAAGTGAGGCAGAAAAGCTTAAAGTGAAAAAAATGCACAAAATATATTTCATTGATGAAGATGAAATATTGTACTCATCAGAAGAAATTGAAGCTGAAAAGGAATCAATGAAAATGAACATTATCATCTCAGTACATAGAAAAAATCTGAGGAGAAATCAACAGGTGACAACTAGAAAAATGAATTTGTTTTAATTGGGATGGTATCAAAAATTATAATTACAAATAAGTGGCATAATTATAAAAGCTACTATTGATACTGGTGCAGCCCATGTAGCCAACCACTGGTGGGCCACCAGTGGCAAAAATGGATGGCCATTGGGTGGGATTTGGCCATCTGTCCACCAGTGGACCACTGATGGCAAAAATAGAATTTTTTCATCAGAGCAATGCTTTAAATGTACAAATAGCAAACTTTTATATTGATAAATAGTTTAAATATTTCAGTTTAAACTAACACCAGTGCAACAAAGGATTGAAGGAAATGCTAGCAAGATAGCATTCATATTGCTTTTAATTTGGTAATGGAAAATAAAAAGAATTTATTTATTAGAAACAATAACAACAAGCATACAAAAATGCCCAATTTAAATTTAATTTTCAATTTCAGAAAAATTGCAATTTTTAAAAATTATTTTTTTCAAATAATTAAAAATAATTTTTGCCCAATTTTAAGTAATCATATAGACATTAATTTCAAGATCTAGGAATAATCATGAATATATTATTTTGATATTTCATTTAGCACATATATGTTATAATTTTTGCAAACAGAAAATTGCAAAAAAGCTCTTTGCAATTAATTTTATATATTTAAAAGATGTAAGAAGCATAATAATGATTAATGTTTTACATTAGCTCACAAATTAATTATGATTAAAATTAACTTAGGTGCCACTAGTGGTACACCAGTTGGCAATTAGTGGGGCCAGTACAATTTATTTCATACCAGTTGCATGTTTATAATTTTATAAAACATGACAATTTTATTGCTTTAATTCATTATCTGAAATAAGTAAGGCATGCTTTTAGAACTTCAATTGATATTGGAATATAAATAATCAAATTGAAGAGAAAGTATTAATGTAATTAGTGCTCCTTCACTTAAATCAGGTTTCCAAAAGTGAATTCTATTATAATTTATGGATCACTAGAACAGCATAATAAGAAGAATTATTTTAGTTGAACAATTCACTGCTCAAATAAATGTGATACATGGTAAAGTATCAGACACCCAATCATGCAAATGTAAATCCTCAATTGTGAGTTGCAGTGTCAAATGATTCTGTGGCAAGTGTAACCATGCAACAGATGATCCATTCTATGTATGCATTTGGGTAATGAAAATATATAAGACTATAATGATTATAATCTAATGTTCTATAATTTTATTGTGATTTTATAAATAGTATGTATTATAAACAAAATTTCTAGTTACAGTTTTTACAGTGTTTTAAGGAACTTATTCCTCAACAAAAAGCACTACTAGGAAACTTCACCTGCCAAAGATAACATTAAGCAGGTATTAAATTATTGTTGGCAAAGTGACCCCATGATAATGCTGTGTTCAATAGTTTGAACTAAATACATTGGTTGAATAATACCATGGCTATAGCATGAAACCTAAAGAGCAGTGAGCTCACACTGTTTTACTGTATCCACTTCTGAGAATAGATTACCTATTTTACAATGTATCTCAAAAAAAGTACTTTACCACTCTAGACATGTGTAAAACATATTGGCAAGTCACAATGACAGAAAAAGACATTGAAAAAACTTTGTTCATAACACCTTATGGGCTATGTGAATATGGCATACATACTATTTGACCTATGCAATGTGCCTGCAACTTTCCAATGATAAGTAACAGAGGTTTTAAGTAGTAAGAAGAGAAAAATTGATTATGGTGTAGCAGCATACATTGATGATGTATTAATTACAAGCATAAAAATAGACAAACATTTAGAAGCTTAACAAAGCATTAGAAATACTAGAGAATGCAGGTTTTTGAGTAAATGGAGATAAATGTCAATTATGGCATCAATAAGTTGAATTCCTAGGTAGGGATATAGAATACAGAAAAATTGAAATGAAGGATTTGCCAAGGAATTCATCAATAGAATGACAACCACAATTACAGGATTTTTTCACTTTTATTGTCATTCATTTTGTGCCAAGAATTGCCAAAAATACAACTCACATGTCTAACCTATTTAAAAAGAGAAGAAATATCTTAAGTTGAATAGGAGACAACAAGAAGAGTTGGAACACATAAGAAGTGAACTCAAGAAAGCCCTAAAACTTAAAACACCCGATTATACAAAACAATTTATTGTGGATTGTGATGCAAGAACAGTAGTAAGCAGAGCTTGCTTAAGTCAAGAAATAAATGGTGTAGAACATCAAAACCAATATTGTAGTGGAAAATTAAGAAATTCTGAAGAGTATTATAGTTTGATGAAATTGGAAATGTGTGCTCTAGGGAGAAGTCTGAAGCAATTTTGATATTTTTTAAGGAAGGCAATTTATTGTGAGGAACAACAACAATAGACTTAGTAGGTTAAAGAAATTTGCAAGATTTACAAATATTTCCTGATGGATAGAATATTGTAGAATCAGGGGCTGGGGACTATATGTAACAGTCTTACTAAGGAACTAATTGACTCAGCAGAAGGTTGCAAAAGTGACCTTAATAGAGCAGCCACGATTCTAAAGAAATAACATCAGTAATTCATCCATTGTAACTTGTAACTGTTTAGAGATAAAACATCCAGCTGATGTGCTACCTGACGAGAAGGTAGTGCATAATTTGAGTGTGCAGTGTGATCCTATTTGTCTAAATATTTATTTTCTAGCTCAATACAAATATAACAGTCTCAACATAGTTCTTATCTCTCAGCTCACTATTAAATAACACATAATTGCTGTACATATCATCACAGTGTAATCATGTTCTTGGTGCATGTTGAAATTGAATGAAGGTCTTATCTTCAAGGTAATCAGTTTACACCCAAGAAGACCAGTCCTCGTGAGGTAGCCTCCTCCCCAGTCTGTGACAAGTATGTTACCAATGCTGCCTTGAATGAAGTTTTAGATGATTTTGGGGAAAGGCTAACCCACCATTTTGCTCATATCTTAGCTACTAAGTGAAAGTGTCCTCCTCCATCTCATGATATGACTTGTGAAGCTGTTCACCATTGGTCTGCTTCACCACCTACTTTGAGTGTTAACTGTGAGCCTATATTCACTCAATCTTCCATTCTTATGTGTCTTTTGGACATCTTGTTAAAGGACAGTACTAACATATTTCTTACTGAAATTTTTTTATTTCATATTTAGCTCCTTTTATTCCCCATGATGCATTTATTATTCCAATTTCAATAAAAAAGGTGAATAAAGGTATTGTACAATACAATTTGCATCACAGCAAAAATAGCACAAAATTGCATTGAATAATTATATCTGAGAGATCTTGTAAGAAAGGATATATTTTGCTGACCTCATGTTGAAAAACACTGACGATCATTATTAAGGAAAATAAATTTTGCACACCCTCAACACCCCTCAATAAACAAAGTATGCAAAATAGGGTTAAAATGAAAGTAAATAATTTACTTGTTTTAGTTTTTTTCATAATTTTTTAGTTTTAAATGACATGGGCATATAAAAATTTTCTTTTATTATTTATCTGTTAAGCCTTACAAATAATGCAAAATAGGTATATTTTGAGTGATTTTATTATAAAATTTCATTCAGTCTTTTACAAAATATAATGTGTTGATATATATATATATATATACCTATAGATATACATATATATATATATATATATATATATATATATATATATATATAGTGGCATAGCCAAACAAATTTCTAAAAACTATTCTGTTATGAGACATTCTAAATAATGTTCAGTACTTGAATAATTGGAGTCTTCTTAGGTGATACTATAGGATAATTTAAAATTAAAATACACATTTTTCTTAAATTCTGAAAAAATTCGTTTCTATAGTTTTTGCTTTTGTCATTGTGAAGAAAAAAGAGTTAGTGCTCATTTTCATTGTTCTAATCAAATCTGAATGGTTCACACGCCATACTCCATAGAGCACATTATGCGCATTATTCTTAAGTTAGAAGAAGTTAATAAATTTAAAAAATTATCCCGATCATTCTTATCACAGTTTTATCAGAATAATATCTGATTTGTCCAGAGTTCAACTTCACTAAAAATGATTATTGATGTATTTTATTTCTCCACAACTGCTGATTACAATTTAAATATCGTCAATGAATATATTGCCAATGCAAAGATTGATAATATTAACAATTAGTTTAGTTAGAAGGGTACTGTGTATGTTATAGATGCTGAACAAGAACCCAATAACTCAATGACAAAAAATTGGTATATCCAAAGCTAGCCAATAAAAATGATAATTATATATAATAGTTTGTAGACTCCCCTATACCTATTAGTTACTTGATCATGTTAGATCCTGTGCATACAAAATCTCAAGAATATCACCAGTAACTTTATTGAAGATCAGACACAGGATATCATAAAAAGTTTCTTTAGGTTCTTGCGATTCAGATTCCAAACTCAGTAGAAAGTGGCCATCTGGAGGTTTTCAGTTAAATAAATTTAAGTTTTATATTTTAGATATAAAATGTACCATATTCATCTTGACAATGAGTTTTTCATTGTAAGAATATTATCATATTAAATGCCTTTTTAAAATATTTACTTAGTTGCAATCAATTTTGATCACACTATATATATATATATATATATATATATATAATTTGTTCTATATTTACAAGGAAGGTGGGACACTTTGCCACTACGAATAAACACGAATATTTTTTGTCCCATATTCCATTTTTGGCAGTCAAAACTATACTGTTGTTGTGTTTTACTTACAAAAAAAGAAATGTTTATTGATTGCATTAGAATCATTGCAATTTTAGCAATAATTACACCTTTATTAATTATTTGCATAGTGCAACTAGAGAATGCTCCTTCCACCTAAGTTACGAAATAATTTCTAGAAAACACTTGTATTTTCTACTTTTACTGATATTCTTTGATAGGAATGAAAATTTTGCATTTGGAGAGTGTACACAAAGTGCTTAGAGAAGTCTTGTTTGAGCTCGGTATTTTTTTAAAAAATAATTTTTTACATAGCTCTTCGTATTATTTAATAAACATTTCTTAAATATGATTATAGGAAAGGCATACTGACTGCAAAAAAATAAGAAAAATCTCCATAATCAAATTAACAAGCAGAACTATAAACTTGCTTTGCTTAAAATAGGCTCGTTTTTAAAACGCATTATGTACCTCTTACCTAAACGACAGTAATTAAGGAGGGAATTTGACGTTTTCAATTTCGCACTGTCTTTAATTGTAGCATACCCTTATTTAAATTCATCCTAAAATCTAAAACAGGCTAATCGAATGGAATCTCAAATAATTCTGCATGTGATGTTTTCCTAAACACCAATGTTATTTAATGAAAATTGTGCCGCTTTCTGTTAATGGTTTTGCTTGTTAAAGATTGGGTTGGAATTTAGTGGAAATATTTCAGTTTGATTTGGCTTTAAAGAACGCCCTAACGGCGTTCAGGGGCGTACGCAGGATTTTTTAAGTCACGATCAAAAGATTTGAAAATATTAAAAAAGAGGCACTAAAAATACATTTCATGGCCTTAGATTTTAAATTTTTCATTTTTTATCGAAAATTTTTTGATTTAGTCATCAAAGTCACTTTTGAAAACTTGACGGGTGGACATTCCACAATGCCCCCCTCTTGCGTTTGCCACTGACCACATTGATTAAACAAAACATGATGCGAATCAAAACAGATATTCATCATACTTTCATTTAAAAATTTTTTATGCACCAATAACCACATCTAGTCTATGATGGAAAATTGGTTTTGAATTAAAAATATATATTCAATTTGAAAATTTTGAATTTATATAATCTGTAACATAACTTTTCAAAAGCAAGACGGAATGAGAGCATTACTTCCAATATATCAAGCGTTGGGATAGACTGTGTTAATGCTAAAAGAAAGCGGAATGCTTAGACAGATATCGGCGGGTCAGTAATGAGTAAAATATCGAGGTAAATTTTGCCAAAAAAAAATTTGAGTTACGGGTCAATTCTACTGGAAAAATATTTCAGGAAGCCATTTTCGTAGCCTATTTTGTTCGAAAATGGGTCTGAATAGGTAGAAAATGCATTTGAAGGGGGTAGGGGTACCCCCCCCAAAACGGACTTGGTGGCGTGAAAACTCTATAAATCGCTAACTTCAAGTCCTTTTACTGCCTGGTTACCATTGTCGTACTATGTCATATCGGGTATCATTGTAACGGTTGAAATGTGCCCGATCTTACTAAAATTCTTTCTTTTTTGTCCGTGAAAAGCCCGCGAAACCTTTGGCCTAGTTTTATCATGACCTTTTCGATAGTGTTTTGTCTCTTATTGACGCTGATTGGCTAAGTCCGTGCCATAGGAAACGCTGATTGGCTAATGATTCTATCACGCCACTTTGACAATTCAAAGACTCGGCCGGTGCGTGATCAGCACTGCTCGCCTAGCAATTTGATTGGCCGTCAGTCCTTGAGTGATAACTTATCTGTTTTTTTACTTAATATTTTCAGTCGACATGGGTGCCAAAAAGAAAGCTTCAAAGAAAGAATCATCAGTCACTGGTGTCACAAAGAAATCAAGGAAGAAGCAACTGAAGGCTGCGAGGGAGAGTAAATCATCTGCAGCTTCAGATTCTCGTTCTACTGGTAGTTCTGATGTTAGACCTACATCTTCTGCATCAACTACGTTAAATCCGGCTTCGTCGCCCGTACCTTCAACTTCTATGGCACAACCGTCTGTGTCGACTCCCCTGCAGCCACCTACAGTGTCAGATCAGTCAACGTCAGCGACAAAGCGGAAACTCGAATACGCAGCTAGCGCATTCAATGACGACAATGTAGTGACGGCCAACACCACCATCGTTGAAATCGATTTACTACCTTCGTTGTTTTCATCGCTTCTTTGTCCTCACTGTTTTCAGCCTGCTTTGAAGATGACTTGTGGTGGTAAGAAGAGTGTCGGCATGGTGAAGTTTTTGAGTGTTGTCTGCACGGCATGTAGTAAGGAAGTTTCTTCGACGTACACTTCTAAACGTTGTGGAGATGGTCAACTTTTTGACGTCAATCGCAGGGCAGTGGCTGCGTCTTGCGCAACAGGGATGGGTCATGCTGGCCTTGCAAATTTCAA
>CABFPE010000297.1:623061-638278 GCA_900660155.1 Hofstenia miamia
GGTATAGGAGACTGCAAGTTTGTTATCTGTATAATTAAGCCGATAGTTTTACGGTAATGGCTATTTTAGTTATTTTATTACATGCAGTTAGTGTCAATGCCCGGTTGCTCTATTAAATAAAAACAACAAACACTTTAAAACTCTGAGTTTAAGTCAGTTACAACTTTACTTGAGTGCACACACTGAGCTAACGTAAGGCATACATAATTAATCCCAGTTGAGCTGAGATGGTGATGTGGACTCAACCATCGTTGCAGAAGAGGAGGAGCTGTGTTGTGGAGATTGGCTTTGGGCAGGAGCCCACGGAACAACTGAAGAGGAAACATCATACTGCCCAGTCACCTAAACAGTGATGGTTAATACTCAAGTACTTAATTAACATAACTAGTTAATACGAAAGAGAAGTTTGATGGATCAACAAATGGGTAACACCTCACCCGCAGTTTACTAAGCATCCCTTAACAGTGATTAGACACGGCGTAACAAGCCAGGTGGAGGATGTTACAAAGGAGACATGTATATCATTGATCAATGACAGAGCTCATTTGTCTGTAATGAGTTCATAGGACTGTGCTTGTAATAGTATGATGGTAGCAAAATGTTTATAAACCATATGTCTATGTTGCGGGCAGATTCTATGTAGAAAGAGATTGGTATGTATTGATTGCATTCATGTGATTGAAATCTGGTAAAATAATAACAAGTCAATTTTTATGCACTTTGGCCAATCATTAAGCAAGTGAAAGTTTATCCAACAGTTTAGAATAACTAAGTTCTTCAGTTTTAAGAAAGTGAATAACTTGAATATTTTCCAAAGGTAGAATAATTTATGGTTGTAAAACAAGATTGTCTTTGTATGTGAATAGTCTGTGCAGATTAGTAAATGCAGGACAGGTAGTCTGGGCTTCTGAAAATTTGCCAGCAGCCTGCACTGTCTGGCCCAACCTGCTGCCCACAGTATTGGCCTACAACTTCCACAGGCCCCTTATCTGATTTTATGCTAAAGAGTGCTTCATTCTTATTTGTTTAATTTCTGCTTACTCAAGTGTCATGTGACTCATGTCAAGGGGACTGTAAATTCACTGTTGCTTCAGATTCCATGAATGATGGATACTATTACTTTGGATTACAGTAGCTTGTTTGAAATAAACATGCGTGCTGAGATAGCTGTTTGTAAGAAATGCTGGCAACAGTAAAGATACAATGTACATATGGTAAGCTTCTGTGCATTAAAAGAACATTACAAAGCCAAGCATTCTGCATTATTTGAAGAGTTTCAGAGGAAGAGAAAACATGAAGAAGCAGTCCCTTCAGTGGCTAAATTTTTCAAAGCTCCCAATCAACTTCCAAGTCTTCCTTTGAAAAGACCCATCCAGTGCCTTTTAATTTTTACCAAGATTCAGTCACATCATTGGCACATGGTTTCACTCAGACAAATGATGCTTTATGCCAAGAAATTGTTGAATTATTTGCAGAGGTAAAAACAAAAATTACTGATCAGATAAACAACTCTGTTATGCTTGTGTTCAATGGTTGGACAAATGCAGTGACCCATGAGAAACACAATTGTGTTGTTGTGTTCAATTTTACAAAGACCTGACAACCTATTTTCTGGCAGAGTTTCATTATGGACTAAGGTCAAAGCTCTGATGCAATTGCTTCCCAGTTATCAACAGTTATTGAGGAGCTTAAAAGCTCAAATATCCAATTGGTTGTACTGGTTTCTAACAATGCTGCCTCTTGCCAAGCCACTATCCAAAAAATATCACCAATAACCCATTGGTTGCTGGTATGTGCTGTGGAGCCCCCATATTGAATCTTATAATCAAAAAAGGATTTCAGTATGCTTCAAGCCTTAAAAAGGCAGATGAGATTTTAATCCATGAAATTCAAGTGGGGAATTTGCAAAGATTTTGCAAGACACATTGGAATAGTAAGATTGACTGCCTCTTGCTCTATACATACTGTAGAATTGTGGGCTGGTAGGGTAACTTATCCAGAAACTTAATTGACTCTGCAGAAGGTTTAAATAGCATTTATGGTACAGCCACAATTCCGAGAAATAGAGTAACATAGAACTTATAACTTATAGATGTAACATTGGTAATTCATCCAAATAACTAACTACTTTAGGTAAAATCCAAGATGACCAATTCATATGGCTTCCAGCCAAAGCAAAGTCTCCAGAAGTAAAGTGCTTAACCTATTGACTGGTGCTACCCTATTTGTCTCACTTTTTAATTTCTCACATCAAAAAATACAGGATCTCATTTTCATTGTTATCTCTCAGCTCACTATTAAATAATCTGTAATTGCCAGATATTTGTGCTAGCCAATGGCATGGTATCTTCACAGTTTTAGGTTGTATAAGTGCATGTACTTGTTGAACTATGAATGAAAGGTTTATTATTTCCATATATCTAACCATATACATAACTTAATGGGTCCACAATTTGGACTGGATAATCAAAAGACCTCCAGAAGCAACTTGTCGCCTGTTGCTAGTGAAAGCACTCCCGAATTGTTGCTGATCTTAAGCAATAGTTTTCATAGAGAGATAATATAAAGAAAAATACAATGGTAAAAATGGCAGTTGAGAGTAGATAAAATCTATTAAGCATTCTCTACAGGTCTCTCAGGTTTTATACAAGCATTGAGTTATTACCTGCCTTTGTTTACAGTAATCTCCCGCTTAAGTCCGCACCTGTTTAAGTCCGCATCCCAGTTAAGTCCACAAAAAAATCTCAAAAAATCGGGATTCAAGTTTATCAAAAAGAATTTTTTTTCACTTTTTGTACAATACAACTTGTCAAAATCTGCATGAGTACTATGCACTCTGCTATATAATGTCACAAGAAACTAAAAGCACAACAAACGTATTGACAACAGTAAAGGTATTTAATGTCATTTCTAATGTTCACTGATGTTTAAACATATCATGCATCGTCAACTGCTGCATATTTTGCACATTTTTGTGCTTTGCTTCCAGTGCTACACGACGTAGAGTTTTTTGAAAACTTTCAAATGTCCTTCTCAAATTGTCGTAACTATCTCCTGCTATGGCTTGCACATCTTGGCACAACAACTGGTCCTCAATTTCGAGCGTCTTTTTATAAAGGTGTTCAAAGCCACCAAAAATTACGTCAGTCTCCATTAATGTGCAGTCATCATTTTTGCCAGTGTCATTGCTTGATTCTTTGGAAGCGTCATCTTTTTCTGTTTGCATTGTAACCAGCACCTCATTAACATCTTCCAAGATCACCTGTGTATACTCTTNGTTTTATACAAGCATTGAGTTATTACCTGCCTTTGTTTACAGTAATCTCCCGCTTAAGTCCGCACCTGTTTAAGTCCGCATCCCAGTTAAGTCCACAAAAAAATCTCAAAAAATCGGGATTCAAGTTTATCAAAAAGAATTTTTTTTCACTTTTTGTACAATACAACTTGTCAAAATCTGCACGAGTACTATGCACTCTGCTATATAATGTCACAAGAAACTAAAAGCACAACAAACGTATTGACAACAGTAAAGGTATTTAATGTCATTTCTAATGTTCACTGATGTTTAAACATATCATGCATCGTCAACTGCTGCATATTTTGCACATTTTTGTGCTTTGCTTCCAGTGCTACACGACGTAGAGTTTTTTGAAAACTTTCAAATGTCCTTCTCAAATTGTCGTAACTATCTCCTGCTATGGCTTGCACATCTTGGCACAACAACTGGTCCTCAATTTCGAGCGTCTTTTTATAAAGGTGTTCAAAGCCACCAAAAATTACGTCGGTCTCCATTGATGTGCAGTCATCATTTTCGCCAGTGTCATTGCTTGATTCTTCGGAAGCGTCATCTTTTTCCGTTTGCATTGTAACCAGCACCTCATTAACATCTTCCAAGATCACCTGTGTATACTCTTCGTTATTTTCGTCATCAACGTGGTCAAAATCTTCTAGTTCTTTTTGGTCAATTGCAATATTCAAAGACTTCAAACTGTGCAAAAGGTCAGCCATCAAGTCGACATCTTCAACAACGCCACATTCCAAAGGTAATAATTCAGCCTTTTTGAAAGAGTTTTTTATGGCTGATTCCGATATCGAATCCCATGCACGGTTGACATAGTTTGCTGCATCCAGCAGATGAGCAGGTTTGCCATAGTCAACACCTGCTGCCCCTCTGGGTAACCTTTTTGCTTGTTCTTGCTTGCGTTCCTTCAAAGTATTGTCTAGCTCATAAAAGCTAAGAACATCCTTAAGATACAGGTACCTGTACCTTTTCTTTAATGCTGCAATGATACCCATATCACATGGTTGTTTCCAGCTAGTGCAGTTGGGAGGGAAAAATGCCACCTTAACGTTGTTTCTTTCAAAAGCAGAAAAATGACCAGGAGCATTGTCCATTAACAATAGAACCCGGCGACCTGTTCTCTTCTTCACTTCAGGATAAAACACCTCATTAAACCATTTCCAACATGTGTCGACATCCATCCATGCTTTGCCCTGACTCAGATACTTTAAAGGCCATTTTCGATTCTTGATACAAGCCGGAAATTTTGGTTTCCCAATCAATGCACAAGGAACTTTATGAGTTCCTGTGGCATTTGCACAAACAACCAGTGACAATCGTTCTTTAGCTTTCTTTTTACCTCGAGTAGTGCTGACATCTTCAGATGGCATGAGCAAGGTGTATCTAGGCAGGAGCCGAAAAAACAAGCCAGTTTCATCCATATTATAGACATTCTCGGGATCATACTGGGCGATAGTAGCATACAAATCATTTAAGGCAGCTAGTAGCTCAGGGTTTTCTTTATCAACTTCTGCTCCTTCACCGTGAAGAAGAACTTTTTGTAATCCCTTTCGAGCTCTGAATCGGCTAAGCCACTGCCACGAAGCCTTAAAGTCATTCTCTGATATCGAGAGCTGTTCAGCGATTTGCTTTGCTTTTAAAATCGCCAATGAAGGTGGAACCGGAAGACTTGCGCGGCGCATGCTATCAACCCAAAGATACAGCATATCTTCTAATTCAGAAAATCGACCCACAGATGCTCGAAATTGTTTTCTTTTACTTTCTTCTGACATCAGAGCAGATCGTTTTCGAATAGCTTCTCTATTTTCCCAAACCTTTCAAATAGCTTTTTCATCTACGTCGTACTTTCGTGCAAGACTTTGCTTACTAGGGTGGCCTGGGTCACTCAATGCAGTAATAATTTCCAGTCTCTGAGATTCACTTAAACGCTTGCCTTTTCCTGACATTTCGTGTAGTTNGTTTAAACATGATCAATTATTCTTTCCCTCACAAATTCAATTTGAGCAATAATAATAAACACCACTGAGGGGACATCAAATTAACAATAGCAACCTAAGATCAAATTAAGTGCTGACGTCATGGTGACGTAAAAATACAAAATAACTGATAATGAATAAAATCAAAAAAAGTCCCCAAGTGACTCTACACGCCCCCCCTTGTTCAAATTAATTTTTGGATAACAGTTGGAGGGCGGGCCCAGACACAATATTTTGAGTGGCCATTATCATCTTTGTAGCTAATTCACCATCCCACATTTGGACTTCAGCATATTGTGGCTCTCTTGTAATCTGCATTAGTACTTCTCATTTATTCTCAAAAAGTAGATAAATAAAAGATTCTGGAAATCAATATTGACACACTCAAAGCTGTCAATTATTTTACCACTATTTAAAAACTGGCACAAGTTGTAAATATTAAAGTCATCATCAAAGAAGGTGTGAACAGTACTGCGCCAGTACAGGCGACTAAGACCTTCCATCATTCTTGAGTCATAGGTGATGATAGTATTTACTTTTGGACGACAAGAGGCATCTATGACAAATGGAATGACGTCTATGGAGCAATTCAATTCGCGGCTATTATATGTATGACAAAGCTGGTCTTTTGTCTCATCAGATATGTTATTGTGTGTTATAGTGGTAGCTTTCCTTGTGGCAATGTAATAAGGGTGAAGGGTCTCATCACCAACTCTGGATATTTTTCTTCTTCTTTCTTTGTTCTTCTGTGACCTAACAGTAGATGTTGCTGTAGATGAGTTCGAGGAGGCTATCAAGTCACTCATTTGGGGGGTATTTACAATTTGCAATTTGCTAAAAGGTTTCCTAGATTTATAAGTTTTTGCTGAAGGTGTAGCCAGCTCCTCTCACGCACATGGGGAAATGTGTCTCTCCACATAGGGGCAAGATGTGGAAGGTGTCATCATGGATGCTGTCTCCTCTCCAAGTTGTGGAGCTATGTGTTGCTCACATGGAATCAGATTCTCTTCAGTACCATTGTTGTGTCCTCTTTTCCTTGCATGTGCCTCAACAAGTGGAGATATGTGTCTCCCTCGCCTAGATGAGGCGTCTTGCTAGGTCAGCTACCTTCCATCCTCCTTCTCACTCAGCAGCGGGATGGTGGAGCTGGTGACTCTCATTTTTGACTGGGGGTGTTCATTCCTAAATGGAGTTATAAGATTTAAATCCCAAATGCTGGGATCATAAGCATGGGTAGTTCTCGCCCTTCTTTGGGGGAGCATACATGTTTCTAAATTGTCAGAAGTATTATAATCATAAGTATACTTGGTGTCGGAAAACTCATCCTCTGAAAAACTAGTTAAATTGTCGTATTTTTCATATACATTGACACCATTATCTACTAAAGTAAATTCGTTGTTATCATCAATTATAACATGATCTATATCTTTTATAGCTCATTTGAGCCTTTGAAAATGAACTGTTTTACCATTGTTTAAAGTATAAGTATTATGGTCAAGCACTTTTTCTATCATAAAAGGACCTTGCCAATCGTTTGCAAGTTTACGTACTTGATTAATATCTGTTGTAATCTGAGGGAGATAAGCAAAAACTCGTTTATGCTGCTTGCTGTATATCTTCTTATTAAAGGTTTTCTTCTGCCTTATACTTGACTGATTTGTGGTATGGCAGATTGTAAGGTGAATTTGTTGCATATCCTGAATTAATCTCTTCACATAACTTTCTAAGTTGTGATCTGCATACTTTGGGAACATCATTGTCAAGGACATGGTGGCCTCACGACCAAACATGGCTTTAAAGGGGCTCACGCCAGTAGTTGTATGAACTGATGTGTTGTAAAAGTACTCAACACATTCAATAATTCGCCTCCATTGTTTTCTGGCTGCAAGTGATAGAGCTACTCGAATTAATTTTATAAGGGTTCAATTTAAGCATTCTACTAAGCTGTTCACTTGGTGGTGATAAGTGGTGGTCAGTTCATGGACCACTTCCAATTCCTTCATTAAAGCATGCAAGAGATTACTTTTGAACTGAGGACCTCTATCAGAAACAAATTTTCATATGGGTCTGTATTTCAAAATCCATTCTTTAACTATCTTGTCAGCAACTTTCTCCACTGTTGTACTACTCAAAGGAATCATTCAGGCAAATTTGGTGAAATGGTCAACCATTACTAGTATATACTGGAAACCCTCGTCATCTCTTGATAACTGTTCAAGGTTGATGTGCACCAACTTGTTAGGGCTCTCTGCCAACCACGATTCAAGTTCAGCTCTCTGTTGAGGAAAATTATTAATGTTATTAAGTAGGCATCTCTCACATTTGTCGATGACATCCATAATGGTAGCTCTTATTCCAGTGGTGACATATCAGGAGTTGAAGGTTCTTTCAGTTTGGAGGATACCCAAGTGGCCTCTTTCATGGACTCTGCGTACTAGGTTCCTCTTAAAATACTCGGGAATAGCAAGTTGGTTGTTGTGCTTGCTCTTGGCGTACAGTAAACCATTCTTGTTAGTGTGCCAATTATAATGGTTGAAGTACTGATTTACTTCCAGAGACGTGGGGAAATACGGATCCTTCATCCTTTTCATGATCTGGTCCAAAATCCAGTTGCGATGTTGATAGTGAATTATCTCTTCCTCAGAGATCTCTTCTCTCACCAGTATGGCAAGCATAGGTTTTCCATTTCAATCAGCATTAATCTCAGGTATCAATTGATACTCTGTGTGTGGAATAAAGGAGAAGGGAACCTTTTCCCTGTTTAGTATCTTCAGGTCTCTCTCATAACTTGGTAACGCAGTCCAATAGTCAGCATTCAGATGGAGCTTACCAGGGCAGTGTCTGATTGTGAATGAGAAGTCATTTAAATATTCTATCCAATGAGTGACTATGTTTGATTTATCACCACTAAATTTTTTAAGCCAGGCAAGAGCACTATTGTCTGTTCACACAACAAATTTGCATCCTAGTATGAAGTATCAAAAATTTTCAGTGACTCAACTAAAGCAAGCATTTCACACTTTGTCTCGCCATAATTTCTCTCTGATGCCCAGAGCTTCTGACTGAAATATTGGACTGGACTCTTGACTCCGTTGCTGTCTTGGCTCAATATTCCACTTATAGCTACCATACTTGCGTCGCAGTCAACTATAAAATCCTTTGAATAATCAGGAGTATTCAATGATGGTATCTTCTTGAGCTCGACCTTGATACCTTCCAGAGCTTCTTGTTCCTGCCACGTCCACTTGAATTCCACAGATTTTTTCAATAGATTCGAGATGGTTTTTGTTTTCTCTGCTAAGTCCAGAAGGAACATCCCATAATAGTTAAGGAAACCCATCAATCACTGTACATCTTAGCAGCTCCATGGCATTTTGATTTTTTCCAAGAAGTCTTTGGCATTATTCTTTATTGAGATCTTCCCTGGCTCAATGTCTCAACCAAGAAAAATTACCTTCAACTGGGCCAACAAACACTTAGTTCTGTTGACTTTCAATCCAGCTCTCTGCAACAGATCTAATGTATGACTGAGCTTAGTTAAATGCTCCTCAAAAGTATTGCTGGCAACTAAAATATCATTGATGTAAGCTGAGATGCCGGGTTCAAGAATGTTAGCATTGTCTTTGAGCACCTTGGTCACATAGTGCTGAAAGGTGGCCAGCATGTTACATAAGCTGAAGGCCATATACTTCCACTCATACAGACCATAAGGGGTAATAAAGGCTGTCTTCAGTATGTCAGAAGGGCACATTGGTACTTGCCAGTATGCTTTGCACAAATCAAGACAGGAAAAGAATTTGTATTTGCTAGTGTAGTATAAAAGATCTTTGATCCTAGTTAATGGATATGCATCCTTGATTGTTATGTCATTGAGCTTTCTGAAATCAATGCACAGTCAATATTTCTCACCTTGTTGAATAAACACAGTAGGAGCAGTGTATGGGCTATTGCTTCCCTGGATAATACCACTTTCAATTAAATCATTGAGGATCTTTTTGTATTCCTGTTTTAAATTTTCATGAACCCTGTGAACTGGTAGCCTGATGGGTTGATCGTTTTTCAATTTGATAGCATGTTCTTTGCCCACCACCTGGCCAATGCTTATTGTCCTGTAATTAAACATGTCGTGTTTACTATGAAGCAAGGAGACTAATGATTTTCTTTCTCTCTGATTCAGATGAGGATGGGAGTTGTCTGTAACTGTTGGTACCTTAACTGGACTCGCCAACTCTCCCAAGTCATGAACTGCAGTGCATATTGGTAAACATGTGATGGGAATGCTTTCAACCTTTACAGGCACTCCTACGAACTGCAAATGAGAAACACCAATCTTAACAGGAAAATTAGCTCCATTCAGAACAGTAACATACATTTTTCCATTTGTCACCTTACATAAGTCAGAAGAAAAAGAAATTCCGCGCACATACTTGCCTCTCTGCCCTGAAATCATCACATCTCCATTAATGTTATCTTCAGAGGATATGGCAACTCTGGTCCAATGCTTTGGTTCAATTGAAATGGGTTCTCTTAAATTAAAGATGACTTCTTTCTCAGGAATAGTAGCAAGTTGGGTAGCTCCTTGATCTTTGATAGCAATTGTATTAATTTTAAAATCAATTACACATGTGTTCCATTCCAGGAAATCATTTCCCAGTATGAGATCATACGGGAGGCAATGATCTGAAGTGTCAATTACTAGAAGATCAACTTTGAATGTCTAAGCGTGAATTTTTATTGAAGTGTCCTGTAACTTCCCTTTAAGAGAAAGAGGGTTTCCTGAAGCGTTGATTAGTTTTGCACTAGATGGGTCTAAAGAGTCTCAATTCAAACATAACTCTCAACAACACTCATCGCTGATTATGGAAGCAGCAGCTCTGGTATCAATTGTGGTGTTAAAGATGTTGCCATTCATCTCGACGGGTATCAAGTTTTTTCTTATCAACTGGGTGATCACTAAGATATTCTGTGCACGTTTTAAGGGAGGCAGTACTCCAATTAATTTAAATCCTGCGACATAGTTGGGTTGTTGGGTTCCAGATCAACAAGGTTGTCAACACAAAGAGACTCATTGGGCTCCTCAATAATAAAGACTTCTCCATCCATGATTAACTGTACCTTAGCCTTACATTGAGACTTAAGATGTCCTTTTTCTCCACAAGTAAAACATTGTACAGAGGACAAGTCAAATCCTTTCTTGGCAATTGTGGGCTTTCTTGTTTCAAAATTCTTTTTACCAGATGTACCCAATAGATTAGTGATATCATTATTGATTCTCTGAGAATTCTGCAGCACATAAACTACACTGATGGCTTTTCTAATGATTTCATGAAGGCTATCTTCAGGGTCGCATCTAACCTCCAACCTATTTCTGATAGACAGAGGAAAGCCTCTGCAGATGTAAGAAAACAAATCATGTTGTGAGTACTCTCTGGAGAGGCTACTTAATCAAAACAGTTGCTTGACTTGAGTTATGTAATTTCTGATATCATCCCCAAATTTGAAGGACATGTCACACAGTAACGTTTTATATTGATGTTTAATGTGTGGCGCCCAGTAATGATCTTCAAAGAACCTGATTAGCAGCTGATAGTCAGTTTTAATGTTACGATCAAGCATCATATATTGGTTATATGCCAATCTGCTGAGATACAAGGGGAACTGTGAAACTGCTGACTCCTGTGAATTCTTATGTTGCTTCATTGTTAACTTGAACAGAAAGAACCACTCGTCAAACTATTGTGACATGGCATCAATTTGTCTGGTAAATTTGGGGAGAATGGAATGTTTGCTGTACAATTGCATTTGTCCATTGGACTTGAGAGGAAGAATAGAGTTCTGGTACTTTGACTGATCTTTCATACTTGCTGTTCCTGGAAGTGGGCTGGTATCAATTATATGTTCCTTAAACGTGGGCACTACCACAGTGCTTACTGGATCAGGCAATGATTGCACGTACCTGGTCTGAGGGGTGGCTCTGGTGGTCAGAGTAGATACTTGTGTGATGGCAGACTGTGCAAACATAGGTTGACTACTAGAAGAGTTGGTACAACACAGAACAGAGTTAGGGATTATCTCCTGGGAATTTCCAAACAAAGGAGCAGTAGGAAGGGGATGGCTCATGCCCACTAACTGGACCACTCAACCAATGATCCTCTCAGCTTAAGGGCAGCATGAGTGACATACTCATCAGTTCTCTGCAAAGGCGCCTCCTCTTGGCGATGCAAATTATTGACAGCACTCTTCAATTCATGAATTTGCAATTCTAAGGCAATGGTTGATTCCAGCATCTGCTGTTCCATCCTCTGATATGCCACGTGTTGGGTGTTGATTTCAGCCTGAAGAGACTCCACGTGGCGTTCACTTTCCATCCGCAAGGCCTCCTTCAAATGATCAATTTCTGTGAGGTGCACATCAAGCTGGGGCATTGACTGATCAGTGACACTGACATAGCTGTGAGGATGAAGGGGAATTGGAGGAGCATTCTGGGTGTTCAAAACATGGTGCAATTTTCGGTGATATGATGGGCTCATTGCACTTGCATCACTGTAAGGGATGGTTGCAGCATTCTGATCCATCCTTTGCATAATCAGAGTGGGAGAATTAGGTTGAGAAAAGTTGAGTAAAGATCCAATGGTACAAGGGGTAATGTCCAGGTTACCAATGCTTGTACAGGTGACGCTCTGAACTGCAGAAGTCCCCAAAGTAGGAGAGTAAGTAACAGTACGACTAGAATCCATACTAACTTAAAGAGCAAAACAATAATTTCCAGAACTGACAGTGGGGAGCACTTCCACACACACAGAAAAAACACAACTTAAAGAGGTAACAACAATTACAGACTGAATTGGGGAAATGAACACAGCAGTATCTGGTAATAAATCCAACTCATAGAAGCACTAAGAAAGCAAAACAAAATAAGGAATTTAACAATTGACATCAGCCAAATAAAATGCACTAAGGGCTTCGTTGTCATCCTTCAAGGGTGAGGAAGTTAAGTAATACATTGGTAGGTGAACTTACTCTGAAGTTTTATAGAGATCAGGGGAAACAACTATCCCAGCTGATATGCACCAAAAATGAAAACCAACTAACATCCAAACCATTGAATGAAACAACAAGATTAAATAGTTATCACATCAGCATTCTGTCATGGTCACCATGTAGAATCGTGGGCTGGTAGGGTAACTTAACCAGAAACTTAATTGACTCTGCAGAAGGTTTAAATAGCATTTATGGTACAGCCACAATTCTGAGAAATAGAGTAACATAGAACTTATAACTTATAGATGTAAAATTGGTAATTCATCCAAGTAACTAACTACTTTAGGTAAAATCCAAGATGACCAATTCGTATGGCTTCCAGCAGAAGCAAAGTCTCCAGAAGTAAAGTGCTTAAACTATTGACTGGTGCTACCCTATTTGTCTCACTTTTTAATTTCTATCTCACATTGAAAAATACAGGATCTCATTTTCATTGTTATCTCTCAGCTCACTATTAAATAATCTGTAATTTAGCCAACAGCATGGTATCATCACAGTGTTAGGTTGTATAAGTGCATGTACTTGTTGAACTATGAACAAAAGGTTTATTATTTCCATATATCTAACTGTATACTTAACTTAATGGGTCCACAATTCAGACTGGATAATCAAAAGACCTCCAGAAGCAACTTGTTGCCCCATGCTAGTGAAAGCACTCCTGAATTGTTGCTGATCTTAAGCAATAGTTTTCATAGAGAGATAACATAAAGAAAAATACAAAGGTAAAAACAGCAGTTGAGAGTAGATAAAATCTATTAAGCATTCTCTACAGGTCTCTCAGGTTTTATACAAGCATTGAGTTACTACCTGCCTTTGTTTACAAAATCAGTTGTCTATGTAGTTTAAACATGATCAATTATTCTTTCCCTCACAAATTCAATTTGAGCAATAATAATAAGCACCACTGAGGGGATAGCAACCTAAGATTGAAATAAGTGCTGACGTCATGGTGACATAAAAATACAAAATAACTGATAAAGGATAAAATCGAAAAAAGTCCCCAAGTGACTCTACAATACTTTGAAAAATATTCTCAATTATGCTCAGTTGGACCACAGTAACTGGGAAGGCCTTACACAGGATCCTGCAGATGCTATGAAAAATTCTAGAGACTTGGGTTTCACTGAAATGGCAGATATTATTGGAGAGTACATTGTCTGGTGTGAAAACTCTATTACAATGCTTCTCCAAATTCTCAAAGGGGATATCTATCATCTGGAGCAAAACATAAAAATTGCAATTGATTGGGCCACAAACATGAGCCTTTCCATTGGAGAAACCCTTGAGCAGCACTATCTCAATCTTATCATGGGAACAGGAGTTCAAACTATAAACCTTAAGCTCAAAGTCTTTTGGGATCAATTTTTAATGAAGATGCCAACAAGCAAAGCCACATTAGAACATGTATTTTCACATCATAATGTAGAGTCACTCAGGGCCTTTCTTTAATTTTATTTATTCAATTACTGGCACTCTCCAATTAATTTGGTTTTATTTGCCTTCTTTAATTTAGTGATTTTGTTAATTTGTAGTTTTTTGAACTTAAGTTTCAAATTTAGTAATTGTCCCCTCAATTTAGAGATTACATGTGATTACTAATTTAATTTCCAAGGGAAACAAGTGAATTTTTGTAAAATGGTAAATATTTATATTTTTCTGTAATAAATAGGGAATTTACTGTTATCAAGTGTCAAATAAATTTTGTTTTTGCTGGATAACATTTGCTTTTTCTTTCATTATTATATTCCTAACCTTTTTAGATTTGGTATAGGTATAATGATAATAAACTCATAAGATCTGGTGATAATATGGGAGGAACTCTGCTGTGCCTGGGGTGATAACTTGCTCCTTGACAGATGTGAGCCCATATTGTGGTCACTTTAGGCTATGTATAGGCATAGGGAATAATAGAATTACTTAATTGATTGATTGAACATGCACATACTACCACACTTTGCAAATATATTATGCAATTGGCATACACAAATATATGGTAATTACACATTATTTAATAACTTTATTACATGAGCTGAGAAAACAAACACTGAGCTAAAATTGATTTATTGAGCTAGAAATTAAACTTGAGACACACAATTAGCACCTTGGATGGTAAGGATGGATTCTAATGACTTGGCTTTGGTGAGATGCCATGTGAATTGGTCACTACCTCAACTGCCACTTTGGAAAGAAAATCAGTTATTTTTTCTACATGGAAATTGGAGAACTACCAATCTTCATTTGTTTTGTTAGAATATTGCAGAGTTGCTCAGGGATTTTGTTGAATTTATTCTTTTTCTTATATCTTTGTATTATTACGTCACCATGACATATCGATTAATTTCAATCTTAGTGTGCTATCGTTTAATTGATGTCCCCTCATTGGTGCTTTTATTTTGCTCAAATTTAATTTTGCGAGGGAATTTAGAATTGATCAAGTTAAACTACGTTGCTATCTAAAAGTTGTAAACAAAGGCAGGTAATGATGACATTTTTGTATATAAACTGAGACAACTGTAGCAAACGTTCAATAGACTTTGTCTACTCTTAACTGCCGTCTTTACCATTGTATTTCTTATTTATTTATTATCTTAAATGAAACTTATTGCTTAAGTCAGTGACAATTCGGGAGTGCTCTCACCAGCATGGGGCGACACGTTGCTTCTGGGGGTCTTTTGACTACCCAGTCCGAATTGTGGTTCATTAAGTTATGTATACGGTTATGTATAAGGAAATAATAAATCTCTCGTTCGTATTTCAACACGTACATGCACTTATAAAACCTTTCACTGTGATGATACCATGCCTTTGGCTAGCGCGAATATCTGGCAATTACAGATTATTTAATAGTGAGCTGAGAGATAACAATGAAAATGAGAATTTGTATTTTTGAAGTGAGATA
>CABFPE010000297.1:648674-665328 GCA_900660155.1 Hofstenia miamia
ATATATATATATATATATAGGTTGCAGCGAACATTTTTGTCTGATTTGAAAAGCGTAAATGACAGCATTGTGTTATAAGAAACCAATTATATTTCAATTAACAAAATATTTCTAACAAAAGGTTGCATAATGAAAATATAAAAGTATGTTAGAAATAGTCACCATTTGCATCAATACATTTGGCCCATCTTTGCGGAAGCATTTTTATTCCCGAAGCATAAAATTCGGGAGGCGTTCTATTGATACAATTTTGGATTGATGTTATAGCATCATCAATCACCACGTCCTCTAAACCGTTTTCCTTTAAAGGAAGCTTTCATAGACGAGAACAAATAGTAATCGCTTGGGGCTAAATCTGGTGAGTACGGTGGCTGGGGTATGGTTGGAAGGTTTATCTCCACTAGCTTAGCGACCCAAACTCATGCGCTATGAGGTCGCGCATTATCGTGCAATAAGTGCAAACCATGAGAAGCTGTGTCTAATGATCTTCTTCGTTTATCTTGAAAATTGATTTTTAATTCCTCTAAAAGTTTGCAATAAATAGTAGAATTCATTGTTTGATTTTGTTCTAATAACTTCCATAAAATACTACGTTTGCTATCCCAAAAAAATGGCTAATGACTTTTCTGGTGTTAAGCACTTAGAAGTATTCCTGACCAGCGGAACATCACCACCTGCCCAACATTTAATATGTGAAAAGATTCCGGTGTTGTTCCATAATACCCATGTCTCACGTTCCGTAATTAAACGATTCAAAAATTGTTTCCTTCAAATTTTATCAATAATTCGTTGCATATCCTTAAACGGGTTTCTTTATTTCCATCTGAAAGATCATGGGGCACCCATTTACAACAAACATAATTCATGTCCATTTTCTTCATATGCTGGCTTACCGTTGAGTCTGAAACGTTCATAGCAAAACCAATTTCTTCTGCAGTTGCACATAGAAATTCTTGTAAATAAGCTATAATTTCTTCATCAATATCTACACTTGGTCTTCCTGATTGTTCTGAATCCGCAATATCAAAATCATCGTCATTGAACTTCCTTATCCATCTTTGACATGTTCTTTCATTCACAACTGTTTCGTTAGTTATTCTTCCTTCCACCACATCTTCATTAAATGCTTGATTAATTTCTTGTGCCATTTCTGCACCATTCAGTTTTCTTAACCAACAATAATACATTATAATTCGTAACAATTTTTATCAACATCCATTCTATAAGCACGAGTCAGTTTTCATAAACGGCAAATTTTTATTTAACGTGATTTGTCAATAGCTATAAATAGTGATTTGTCAACAGCTATAAATAGCTATATCAGCCATTCCACAGTATTGTTAACACCCAAGGCAAAATTTCAAATTTTATTTTTGACACCAAAACTTATAGAAATGACTTCTTATATGTCCAAATGATTGAAATTTTACAAATTTTAGTTTGTGTGCAAGGAATATCAATATCCTGTGCTCTTTTAACAGAAGCACCTACTTTTAATTATTTCGGGGGAAAAAAAGAATTGAGCTAAGTTTAGCTTATTTTCAGATGTTGCATGCAAAGAGAAGGCTATTTTTGTGCAAAAACCTTAGAACTTAGTCCATTAAAGATGATTCAACTATCAAAACTTGTTAGTTAAAAATATTTGGGTGCTAATGGAACACAAAAGAGAGTTTCGCTGGTGGTGTCACGCGAGTCACAAATTTAGACTAAAGTTAACCTGGTGAAATGCACCTTTTTCCATATTGTATGATTACTTTTTTTCTTTTTGATTGACTATATAGTTCCATTGTACACTACAGAGAAGCATTTCATAAGATAAAGCTAACTGGTATTGTTTAATTCATAAATGTTTTCAGTAAACCTCTACTGTGTCACGCGAGTCACAAAAATCTGTCACATCAGTCACAAATGTCTGAGGGCATAAATAGGGGAAAAAAGTAGGCCTGAAGTTTTTGTAATTTTCTACCTTTAAATCTATGTTTGGCTTACTTTCAAAATGAATAAGAGCTTCTGTAAGTAACTGGTCTACTAGGAATTGAACATATTCCCACTGCAGTTAGAAATTTTCTATTTCTAGATGTCACGCGAGTCACAAGTGAAAAATTGGCCATGATTTCAAGAGGTCTCACTAAAAACTGAATATCTATAACTGTTTTTCATCTTTGTGGTATGTTCTCAGAAGCTGCTGAACATTTTTCCAATTTTTCTTTTTCATCTCACATAATTTGAAGTTGTTTTCCTCAAAATTTCTCCAAATGTCACGCGAGTCACGCTGGAATAGCTGATCAATATTTGCTTTTAATAGGTAATATTGTATATGTATTTGCTTATTTGGAAAGCTTCATTACAATTCATTATCTATCCTGCATATTCAATTACCGTCACTCTTTGCGAATTTCAATTAATGACACTAAGATGTCAGTGTATAGCTGTTAGTTATAAATATCACAGTACTGTCTTAGAAATTACAATGGTTGAAGAAATATATCCTAAAAATTGTTTAGTTATTGCAGTTGTCTAGCCTTATTCTCTGGAAACTTCATCATGCAGTAGTGGAAGGGACTGCACAAAAACCTAGGCGCGTTTATCCCATTCCCTGCTCACAATGTAATTACGGGCCTGATCTACAAATAAATAGAACTTGACATTTGCATTATACAAAGCTCTGTTGAAATCCAGACAGGATTACACTTCTAAGAAAATGATTGTAAGAGTTGAAACAGACTGCTAGCCTTGGTAGTCTTGACGTTCGTTACCCAAAAAGTACATAACATTACTATATTTGCAATGACCTGTGTAATTGCTTGCCTCATGTAGATAATAAACCTGTGACTTCCGTTGCTATCAAAAAGTATGATATTTCGAAGCTAGTTAACGATATTGAAGGCTGCAAGAGATTCAGCAAGAATAGTATTATATTCGAATATTTAATGTTCTTTTTTCTGATTAATATCAGGAAAATTTGCAACGACTTTAATATTTAGGGGATGGTAGGATTATTTTTGTCTTAGCCAGTAAATTGTTTAAGGAAGGTAAATTACGTATAGGTAGTGCAAATTTTTGAGCAATGTAATCAGCCATCAATGTTAAGCTAAACTCTGGTCATTTCATGACTGGGAAATTATATTTGGGGTGGTTATTTTTTCATTAATATACAGGGCTCGATTTGTTCAAAGATATTTAGCTTACTTTCTTGTAAATTTGTCTTGAATTTCCCTATATTCAACTTTTGTGTTGCAAAAAGTAAAGTGCAGTTGTGGACAAAAAGATAGAATGAGTTTGAAAAATCATTAATGTATGTATATATATTTTCAAATCATAATAAACACGATCAAATTACGTTTAATCAACAATTAAACTGGAAATATACATAGAAATATTAATATTTGGTCACACCCCTCTTTGTTGTGGTTACAGCGTCTATTCTACGTTGCATTTGTTTGCTAAGATTATTGCAAATTTCAATTGAAATTTCAGTCACTCAAAGTAATTTGAGGCGTTTGATAAGCTCTTGTATTTAACTTCAGCTTCAGTTCTCAATGGGGATTCAGATCCGGTGATTTTTCAGGACTTTTGAGAACTTGTATGCTATTGTCAGTAAACCACTTCTTTGTAATTTTTATACTAGGATTGTAGTATCTATATTTTACTGCATTTATTTTTTCTCCAGAGGACACAAAGTGTACAAATTCACGACCAGCATCTGAAATGATGGCTTCTTGACAACTTTGGATCAAGTCTCTTTCAAGCAGTTCATATATATATATATATATATATATATATATGGAATATGTTTTCCAAACAGCAGTTATGTGAATTCATCACTAAACATAATTTTTTCCAAAAATAGTGGTCACAGTCCGTGAACTTGATGCAGAAGTGGAGACACGCCTTTCTCTGGCGGCTTTTTAAGTAAGGTTTATTTACAAGAACACGTGCATGTAAACCTAGTTCATAATGAGTGTATCAGAAAACTGTCCGTCTGTGAGGAGTCTCTATGAAATTGCATCCTACGATCCAAATGCTGAGTTGTGATTCGTGGACGATCTGTAGAACACCCAGCTTCATAGGATCTACTTGTTTATTTATTTTGGTAATGCTTGACTGGCATACTGAAGCCAATAAAATGAAATTACTCTGGTGAAAAACCTTCATTAGGCATAGCAACAATAAAAGCAGGCTTCTCAATGCTGACTATTGCATGTGTTAGCATTTTCAGTACTGAAGCAGACACGTATGACTGTAGCAAAGCATTCGACAATTTCCATGCCAACCAGCAGCTATAGACAATTTATGGTCTGCATGCAATGCTGGTTAGCTATTCACCGCACTGCTTATTATGTCATTATTTGCCATTCTCTGTCACAATTCTTGTAACTTATTAGGTGATTCGAACTTTTTCTCCCCTACTATATGTGTATTTAAAGCAAATCCAATTGGTTTCTTTCTACGAAAAATTTTTAATTTTGTAATTTTAATAACAAGAGTCGTCTGTTATGAAGTAGGTCATGGAAGAAAAATGCATCAAGCCTTGTTACTGGGTAGTTCTATTTCGAGTTCGGTAACTCAAATATAGTTTTACATAAATTGTTCAACATATTTAAGTATTTGGAGAATATATTTCAAGATTGATAGTTTGCTGTTTATGGGATTTTGTTAATATTTTTGGTAATACACATCTCTTTATAGAAATGATCAAAAATCAACTTCAATTCCAAAATCGCCTTGAAGTGGCACTGGCGCTAAAATTCTATTTCTATCTGTTCTAGTTGGGCTTTGACTTTATGGTATACTATATTTCGCTTTATACAGAATGCCATTTTTGATAAGCAAGCCTTTTAATTCTAGTTTTTCATTTAAAATCTTCCGAATTTTTACATATGTTTTACTATATGTTATGCTTATAAATCCTGTTTAAATAACCATCATTTTTTATAATTTGTTGAAATGCAGACGAATTTATTTGTTTAGTATTTTCAATGAAATGCTGAAATTATATGGATTTTAAATTGTTTTTCTATCTGTCACACTTTCGAATGACAGTAAAATCACCTGGAATTTGAGTCTTAACGTCTGAAATACAAAAATGTTTAATAAATTTACGTTAAGTTCCCATGATCAGCAGTGTTTAGCATTCAATCTCTATAGATAAATTTCTTAGTTATGTCTTATGCTGTAAATTAGCAGTTAATATTCTCATAAGCAGATTTGTGAATGGGCGGCATTTTTTCAATTCTCGTCCTGTTCATATTTCGGTACTGGCTCAGACCAGTGTTGCACAGGCCGGCAGACTTTCCGGCCTATGCCGGCTGTAAACATTTTTGCTGGCCGGCCTGCGGTGATGTTCATATATTTTACTGCCTGTAGAGGCCTGCTATGTGTTGTAGTTGTTTCTTTACTAAGACTATGAATTTCCCTATGAATTTTGTAGAAATAACCACAAATATGAATTAACAGCTATTGACAAAGAGAGACTTGCTAAAAAAACCAAACCGAAGATAATAATTAAAACAACTCATGAAATTGTACAGTTGCAACTAATAATTATCTGGATATTTGTGAAATAAATTTCAAAAATTTCTAAATAACTGTTTACTATAACTAAGGAAATTCAACTCAAGAAGCAAAAGGCGATTATTATATTCAGATGGTTTATGAAAGGCTACATGTTTTCGAAATATCTTAATTCTTCTTTGCTTGTGGCTGGTAAGGCCTGCAAATTTGCAACTCTGCTTTCTATTTTACTGTTTTGTCCCTGACAAAAAATTTGCTTAGCAAAATTTGAAGGGAGTGGGATGCTGAATAATCAAGTCTCAATAAAGATTTCAATGGCTGGGAGCATAAATCGTGATCCACGAGTTTTCGTATTTAAAATTTTTTAAAATGCGCTTTATTCCAAATCTTGTTAAACACATCAAAACTGAATTCCAATACCTATCTAAAGCCATATTCGTTTTGGAATTAATATTTTTTAATAACATCATATGTTTAATAGCAATTGGTCACATATCGTGTAGTATTCAAATTTAGCAAAATATGTAAGTGGTAGTGACTCATGCACTCTAATACGTCATAATTAACAGATGCATGCTATTTGACTGAGTCTATTAACACGTAGCTATATTGAATTAATTAATTTTTCTTATAGTTTTTTAGTGTTTCATATGTTTATGAATAAAATCCGGTAGATTCATAGTTGGCATTTTTTAAACAAAACCTGTTTAATACATGTTTTAAACACTGTTTAAAACAATTTTTTTACATTGTTTTTTAATGTTTTTTTTTCAAATTTATATAGGAAAATTTGGTAAATAATTTGTTGGTTATAACCGAAAAAATAGTAAAACTTGCGTTTTATTTACGTGTATGAAACGAAAAATTAATTTATCATGATTTTAATTAATTTTGATAAGTTTATTATGATTTTAATGTTAACTACTATTAATTTTTAGCAAAATTTTCGTATCTTGAACTGGTTCTATCTAAAAGCAAAAAACATTTTTTAAATGTTTAAAACGTTTTTTTGTAGAAAATACATTTTTTTTACCAACCTTGGGTAGATTAGATATTTGGTATTTTGCCTAAAGTATATTTAAACCTGTTTATTCAGTATCATGTTCTTAATGTATTAGTACATGAAATGGATACCCACAAGTAAACAGAATTTAAAGTTTGCTTTAACATATATCGCTGATTGTGTTTGCATTTCGTAAACATTATGTGACAATGAAAACTTTAGTTTTATCTTAAATACCTAATTGAATGTGTGGTGAAACAACTTACTTCCAATTCCCATTTTACAATTTCCTTTTAACTAATAAACTTGTTCTGGATAATTACAACACTATTCCACCCCATTTACAGAATTTTAATAATGCACTTACTTATATCATTAAATTTATTTACTGTGGTTTCAGTCTTTTAATGTCTCCCTTTTATTTAAATTAAGTTATAGAAAACATTACTTTGTTATCGTTGAGAGTTCCATTTGTTCAACTTTTATAGAGAAATTATGTGGAGGTTCATTGACTCATAAATTTTATGTTAAGGCGAAATTGGACTTATCAATATACAGCTTTTGTGCATTTACTATGTGTTCAAATATGCCATTGTAAAATTTAGGGCCGGTCGAAGAAACTTTAGACCCAGCCCGAATCCGGCCGCGGCCCATTTAAATTAATTCCAACTTTGCCAATTTTTAAATACTTTCCAAAAATAAATTTTTTTAATTTGTTCGATCAAAATTTGGTATGATAGATTCTTCGTATCTAACCACTGAAATTGAAGATTCTAAATTGAAATTAAGAAGTATATAACATTAATGTAAATTTCCAAAATGTAAATTATATTTTTCAACTTTATAATTTTCCTAACTTATATAAAATTCAATGTATTTGCGTGAATTAATTTAAAAAATATTCAGTCATCTGTTTTTTTTAAAGTCAATTATAAAACCATTGCGATTGTGGACATGAATAAGTAGAAAACATTTTTATTCTTGTATAGATTTGAATATTCATTGAATTTGATCACTATTATTTCATTATTCAGATTTTTTTATTTATTTGAAAAACATATACAAATTTGATTTAAACTATGCTTTTGGTCTAAAAAAATTTTTTCAATGTAAACTGCGTTTTACCAGCCTTAATTAGAAACCATGTAATATGCCCCGTGGTGTAAAACTAATATAAGAATTTTCGCATGTTGTTTTATGTTTTGATATACTAGCAATAGTTGTTAAAAATATTTTAATATGTCTAATTGAATTTTTAGTATTTCTAATCCCAAATCAGTGATGCAAAAGAAGCGTGAGCAGAAGCTAGAAGCCAAAATGAATGAATTCGAAAACAAAGATGGTGGACCATCTATGGGTAATGTTTTATTAAAAGAAAACTAGGTTCAACTTTACTCTCTATAATTGATTGAAATTTGTCAACTTTCATATGTGGTTTCTCAACATTGCTATGTTATTATAGAAGTCTCTGCTTAACCCTTTCGAGTCGAACGGGAACTATAGTTCCCGCTAATGTTTACATGAGCCCAACGGGAACCATTAATCCCTATATCCCAAGTGAAAGGTCTAATGGGATACATAGGTCCCACCATTATTATGAAAGAAGCTTTTTCAAAAATCATAAAAAAGTCATCTGAGGTTTTAAATATAGCCTACTAAATATGTATCATACAGTTTTTATAATAAAAATTAAATTACCTAGGTTCAGACTTGAAAGGGTTAAGGAGCTCTATGACACCTACTACAACACTTGAGTTTTAATTAAAGATTAGAATAACTCAGTGGTTTTCAAACTTAACCCCCACTGTTATATTCAATACATTAATTGCAATAAATATAAAGAAAAATATAGCTTTAGAATTTTCATTGCTTTATGTGCAATCACAGTAGGCATGGTTCTCTGAATGGTGCTTTCAATAGTTATTTCCTTTCTCATTCATTATATTGTTGCACTTGAGTATTGACTTAATGTTACACTACACGGCATTACGTTCTCATCGTTTAGGAGGAGCACTTAAAGTTGGAGGAGGTCTACTCTCTAAGGATCTCTCCTATAAAACTATACTCGTCTCTTCCACTGACACCAGCTCCAATGTAGTTGCGCTTTCCTTGCAAAAATTCGATTTTCTTGATGCCGATCCGGACAGATACATTATTCTTCAGGTCGGTGTATAACTAATTTATCACTTGCAATCATAATTTAGTGTTTAATATTGCTTTGAATAGAAGTCATTGGATTAGAAAAATGGATTCTTACATTCCTAGAATGATTGAATTAGTTTATTTAATCCTCCCTTCCACATTCCGCTTTGTTTATAAACAGTCCAAATAGTCTTAAGGAGCTTTATGTTGTTTATTGATATGATATATATACATTCATCAGGTTAGTGGCTAATTTTATTTATTGCTAACCTTTAGGTCATTTTGCCGCATGGTTATCAAGAAACTGATTATCGACCTGGACTGTGGAAGGAACGATTTCTTGAAGATGAGGAGTTTCCCTGGCAAAATTTCAGTTCGTTTCCTGCTAAGCAAGGTTAGATTATTCTGTTTACATAATAGAATTCAGTGTTCGTTTATGACATTCCATGCATATTCCCTCGTTGTTTCTATGAATTAAATTACGTTAATAGGCAGCAGCCCATCTTTAACTTTTGTTAATTTCTAATATTTTTTATTTTCGTACGTACTATTAGTTTTTCATGATGTTTATTTTTTATGATGTCTCGAAGTTTCAAATGTTTGATTTTAAAAAATATGTATGGAAATTGGGGACATGTTATTAATAGTAACTAGACAATTCCTCAGCTAAGAAAACCACGGATTTTCACTAAGGATTTCGTTGTATTGAATCAATGTACGTGAGATTCGGAGATGGACACGGGCGGGCCCAAGATTTATTAAATATACGGATAAAAAACGGGCCGAATAAAATGAATTGTAACAAGCTGGTAAATATGCATTTTTAAAATCTCTCAATAGTAACAAATTGGATTTAGTGCTACAGCCAAAAATCAATAAACACTTAAAAATACAAAAGGTTTCATAGTGGAAGAATACATATATTTTATATTGATTTCACAAAATAGTGTTCTATACCACTGTACACTTATTGTTATTTGATGTTGGAGAATCATTTCTTAAGAAATATTTTAAAAGAAATACATATGGAGGTTACACTTCTTTATGTCAGTCATAAATGCCAACATGCGTGCAATTCTACTTAATGAGTGCAACACAGTTTTACAAATTGTTCATTTTTTCCAGAATCATATGCAGGAGTTGGAAAAAATTAATTGACAATTAACTGATTGTAAGGTATTCTCCAATACAATTAATTGATTGCAAATGCAGCAATTGAATTGATTTAATTGGTCGTGTGAAATTAATATGGTTTTGCTTTATCAAAGAGGTATATGGTAAAAATATTTAATACAGAATAGAAATGTTATTATTTCAACAAGAACAAAGCATATCGAGGGGGATTTAAGTCGCCAAAACTTTTTGTGTTCTGCTTTCTCTTTGTCGCGATTTCCACTTTCATCAAGGGTTACAGATACTTCGAATAATTTTTTGCTGCTGTCTTCTCACTGGATAATAAATCTTAATTTCTCATGTTTCACTTGATTACTTCATCTTTACACATCGGGCAACAATTAATTTGTTAAAGTTTGTAAACCAATTAATTGATTGATGAGAAAAATAATTGATTGGAGGTACGCAATCAATTCTTCCCTACCCCTGATCATATGCAGTAAATATGGAATTAATCTCTACTGCAGACGATTTACATAAATAACCACAACGAATAAATTATATTTTTATTTGGGTTTAGCGGTTAATACAAACTCAAAAATGTTGTGATTTTTAAGATTTTTTCCAAGTGAATGTTGAAGCGGTAGACATTCGAAAGTTTGATTCGCTGCCAGCTGAGAGCTGAGCAAATGTTATTGATACGCGATAATATTCACAGCTGTTTCTTTCACTCAGTTGCATACACAATACAATTCATTTCCACTGATGACAATTCACTCCATTCAATTTTTTATTCTCAGTCATTATACTTAAACTTGCTAGAATTTTGCTTTTTATGCAATATTATTATGCAATATATTATTTTTGTAATATTGTTACTTGTAAGTTAAGTTTTCCATCAAAAGAGTGGATTTTGAATAAATTGACTTCGAGCATGAAAACTACAAAATTAAAACCTTAATTAAAGTAATCACTTTTTCCAAAATTTAGGGTGCGACGGTATATGTATAGGAATACCATTTTATTCTTTTTTATCTCGGCTAAGATAACCCTTAAACTAAACACATTTGTACTTATCCGTCTAAAGCCCAAAATGATAAAACTTTTCACAAATCAGAATAAATCCTGTGCTTTTGTGATCCTGTTACTTATCCGACGTCACATGCCTAGTCCGGCACCTGATTTTGACATTGCTGCCTGCTGCCCCCTACTAGTGGCTTGTTATCATTATTAAACCCCGCATCGCGTTACTATATGTATACTACGCGGATACTATACTATCCTATTTTAGTGGTATACGTAAATCTTCCGCACACTAGTATGGTTTTATAGGTAAGGTCCATTGCTATTTCTGTTGAGGTGAAAAGGTCATCAATGTTTTGCGTTATTTAGCAATATGATGTTACACTGGGGTGCTTTAGTAGCTTTATAATCTCGACACAATAGCTCATTCGCATCAGCATTCTACTCTCCGCATTAATTGAAATCTTAAAGATCCAATAGAATGTTGGTCGTTAAATGTTTATAACAAAATACATTTCATGGGTTGTTATTAAATGGATGAGTTTTTAGAACTAACTTGTTCATTATTTTGAACCAATTTAACCTGATAGTGTGTCACTATACATAGAGACACAATTTTGCAAAGCAATTATAGTGCGCAACACGTTTCATCCTGCCCCACATTCGTTAGCATTAATGAAATGCCCCATGACAAATATGCATCATAGCTTAACGCATAGGTTTCTGACTTAACTCATTAGTTATCAGAAAAGTACAAGTTATTTTGATGTTGTAGATATTCATGCCAAATGGTCTCTAAATTAGTGTTACTGGCGGTCCGATGCTTATCGGGCAATAAACATCAGACTTGTCAACGAGCCGACATTTCCAAACTCGGCTCGGCACATTTAAATTTTGTGAATGAGGCTCGTTTTAGCTCGGTATTTTTTAAAAATATTGTGCTGAAAGAATTTTTTACATAGCTCTTCCTATTATTTAATAAACATTTCTTAAATAAGATTATAGGAAAGGCATACTGACTGCAAAAAATAAGAAAAATCTCCACAATCAAATTAACAAGCAGAACTATAAACTTGCTTTGCCTAAAATAGGCCCGTTTTGGGCTCGTTGTACATCAAATACTGTGCTCAAGCTCGGCTCGTTGAGAATCTGATTAACATGAATACAACAAGTGGGCACGGCACATAATATTAAATGACACATTTTTACATTAATTATTTTAGAATTGTTTATTTTGTTTTTAAAAAATGCAGTATTGGGAAGCCACGACTGTGCTTTATAAAATTTTCTAAGTATTGTTAGTCAGACTTCTCAACGCGCCGAGCTTGAGCAGAGCATTTGTTATACAACGAGCCCAAAACGAGCCATTTTTAAGCAAACTAAATTTATAGTGCTGCTTGTTAATTTGATTATGCAGATTTTTCTTATTTTTTAATTCAATATCCTTTTTTATAATCATATTTTAAAATGTTTATTAAATAATTAAGAAGAGCTATTTAAAAAATTTCTGAGAATGCAGTATTTTTGAAAAAATATCGAGCTAAAATGAGTCTCATTGAACGGTTCTATGTGGCGAGCCGAGCCGAGAATACTCAAAAGTAAAACGAGCCAAGCCGAGCGTAAAAGTGTCGGCTCGTTGACAAGTCTGTTGATAGTGGAATTTGGTCTGGAGAATGTATCTGCTTTCCAAACAATTTACAAACAGTGAAATTGAAAATAAGTGCCTGCCCATTCGATTCCTGTGAAACAGTAAAACACTATGAAATTATTTTGTTAAAAATATATCACTTAAGAATTTATCAACCACGTGTATTTGTTTTAATTTCTCACAATTTGGATTTTGTAAGAAGTTAACTTAGCTTGAAGGTTTAACTTCTTTATACTTGAAAAAAACTTTCATTACATTGGCTTAACGTAACCGTAAATCCCCAAGAAATTATTTCAATAAACATTTTTGTCCAAACTTATCGTATAATTTCACTTGCTTTCTCTAGTCTCAGCTTCCAAATTACTTAGTCTGGTAAAATACGCAAACAAATAAAATCTCGTAATATGACCAAATTTAAAATGGTGGGCTGGGTTACACAAATATCATAAAATATTAGAAAGCAGAGAAGACCTCATTCTAATATTTATTTTTACCGTTGTAAAACTGCTAACCTTAACATTATAACAATGAAGTTTAAAATTTTTCATCAATTGCCTAAGCCATTACCGTACTGGAAGTATATATTGTATTGGAAATAGTGAAGCATAAACGCTATATTTCGAATTTTTAGGCAAATTGATTTTTCTTCTTTCTCATCGGCCGCCTGAGTTAATGAAGCACAAAGCGCGCCAGGGGCTCTCTAACCCTCAACAACATAATGCAACACTTCCTCGAAAGCAACCTCAATATAGTCATCAGCCGCAACCACAACATTCACTTCCTAGGCAGCCACAGCTTTCGCGAATGGGACCAACCCATCAATCAAATCCAAATCTTGTAGAGAATCGGCCTCCACCAAATCAACGTAACCGCCCAATGTCTCAACACGAACTTATTGATGATATTCGTGGTCGCTTGCCATATCTTATTGAGATTCCTGCAGGTAATTCCAACCATTATTACACCAGCATGTCATTCTGAATTTAGATCGTTCTCAATCCACCCTTCTCAAACATGACTTCTTTGCCGATGTCACAGATGTAGGTACAGACCCTAAATTCAATTCTGGTGGACAATTTCTTCAGGTTAATATTAGTTATTCGTTACACTTTATATAATGGAAGCATGGTATAAAAAATGAAATTCTTGGAATTAACATTTAGATTATGGGTGCTGGTGTATTACCACATCACTGCACATTTGCTCAAATACCTAATACCGGAATGACACTTGCCCCAGCTTCACCGAGAGCTGTTGTATCTGTCAACAACTATAAAATCAATGGCCCGGTTGTTGTTGATCCTGGAGCGTTGATTTCAATTGGTGATAACTATGTTTTTCGTTTTATGGATCCAAACGCCCCACCACCAGAGGTACTAATATTGTTAAATATTTATGTTGCATTTCTATCAGTCAGTTACCATAGTAAATTTTAATGACTTCTTAGAATTTTGGTAATCCTCGCAAAGATGAATCTGCTGAGGAAGACTTACTGGAAACTACTTTCGATGTTGATGGAAACGTAGAGACACGTGTATCTACTGAAAATCTTGACTGTCCCGATGTAATTTTCATTTTTTTATAATTTTAAATTAGTTGCATACAGGGTTGGCATGTTTTAACCAAGATCTGTTTAAAACGTATTTTTCAGGGTTTTTTAAATTATTTTTTTCAAATTTATGTGGAACGTTATGGAAAATTTGGTAAACATTTTTGGGTTCATCCGTTCATAAATTCATAACCGATTTTCTACCGTAAAATAGGAAAACTTGAGTTTTGTTTGTGTATGAAACGAAAAATGAATGTTGTTTGCTACTATATGTGTCTTCAGCAAAATTTTAGTACCTTAAGGCGGCTCCGTCTATAAGCAAAAAGCCAGGTTAAAACGTTTTTTTGTAAAAAAAAAAATCTCTTTTTGCCACCCCTGGTTGCATGTTTCTCTTAATGTGTCTTAATACATAAGTTATTGGATATAAGTTGTTCTTCTTTTCATTTTTATATTAGGGCTCGTTTACAAATGTTAACGATCAAACGAATATCAATGACGATTACCTTCCAGCCGCCATAGATTACGAACTTCGCAACGAGCCGAGCATAATAAGCATGGGTCTGGAAAACGTCGATGAAGTCACTCTACTTTTTAAAATCGCACCGTCATATCTTGTGTACATGTGTTCAAGGTTTATACACCTTTCTTAAATGCGCTTTAACTATTTTGTTAGATACCTCATCTGCAGCAAACATAACGTTCCACTCTCTGAGAGAATTAAACGAGTGAATCGCATGTGTTTCGTGGCAATCGATATCATTGATCGTCATCTGCAGGTATGCGACTCTGCAGCATTTCTTTCATTCATTCTTCATATTTAGAACAAATCCCAACAGGGCTGTGCTGTTGCCGTTTGGTTAGCCAATGTTTGTGAGATTCATCATTTCCTTTCCGCAGACGGTGTCTTGAGGAATTCTACCGTGGAAGCGCAATCACGTTTGACGCAAATGATGATGGCTGCTGCTCACGCCTATGAAATCTGTGTTCAACGGGAATTAACTGCTGTAATCAACGCTTTCTTTGATACGAATCGCGCCGATCTCAACATCGCTCCTGGCTGTAAGTTGCTTCACGTGTTTTATTGAGATTATGTCGTTGTCTAGTGGATGCAAAACTCGATGCTGGTAATGATTTGAATCGTTGGATTACTCCAAACATCGTCGGTTCAGAAGGTCGTAATCCGCAAATGCGTGAGTTTCCAATTTGATGATGATTTCTTTTCATGTGATTTATTTAGATGACGTCATTTCGATTCTAGCTTCGGCATCAGTGCTTCTACGCAAGTGTCGAGTGAACCCTGTATTGAATAAACAAATACTCGCGAATATCTTTATTTTTCTAAATTCTCACATTTTCAATATCATTGTAAGTAATGTTTTTACCATTTGATAGCAGTATATAAGGAACTCTAGAAATAGCAATTTTTTACACCATCCTTCTTAAAATTATATGTATTCATCACTTACAAAATGATAAATATCATTGGCTTTATGATATATATATATATATATATATATATATATATATATGCCAAGCGTCACGCAATAAAAGTCGGATGTCATTCGGCTCATAAATACTCACCAATGGATTGTTTAATAAATGTTCATCAATCAAAATTGTCTGTATATAAATGGTATTTAAACTATGTATGAATATATATATATATATATATGCATAAAAACGAACACGTTGACAAATTATATTTGTAGTACTTTCGGCTATATTATTAGCCTTCATCAGCAAGAAAATAAAGTTTGTATATACTGCAATGAAATGATTGATTGAATGATTGACAGCTTAGAAGAGGTGAAGTTTGATTTCGACTTGATTGTTAAGTGACCGGCGAACTTTGTGAACTTTCAAATAAATCTGAATGATCGCGGCGGTGAGGTGGGAGAGAAATTCGAAGGAAGTTAGGAATAAGGTTGAGTTCTTTGTATGAGGATAGAAATTTGCATCGAAGACTTAATTTTTGATATATATATATATATACCATGCGTCACCCAATAAAAGTCGGGTGTCATTCGGCTCATAAATACACACCAATGTCTGTATATAAATGGTATTTAAACTATTCATGAATAACCATAAATAATTTTTATTGTAGTCAATAACATGGATCCAAGGATTATTGTTTCTTTGATTCGAAAGTACTATATTTATGGGAATCTGCTACTGCAGCAATTCAAATTTACTCTTATCAAGACAACAAATTAAAATCTGCGATATGTTTCGAGAAATATCTTCGTGATTGTGTCAAAAGATTCGAGAAAACTGCAAATGCAAATCCCCAAAAACATAGGCATCGCACATCAGTTGTTTATGAAAATACAGAAAAACTATGAATACACGTTCCATTGGGCAAATAGCTGCAGAAAGTGGAGAAAATCGTCAAAGTGTATTCAGGATTCTCAGGAAAAAATTGAAGTGCCAACAATATAAAATATCTATTTTGCAAGAACTAAGAGAACAGGATTATCAATCTCGAATTGATTTTGTGAATGATTCTCATTCTGAAAAAGTCTGTGTATGGGTCGCTTTTTCACAGAAGATAATGGTTCCAATTTTTGTGATTGATGATGGTACCATGAAGGCATGAAATATCTAGAGATTTTACAAAATCATCTTGTTCCGTTTTTAAAAAGTCATAGTTTGTGCTCTC
>CABFPE010000297.1:667232-705937 GCA_900660155.1 Hofstenia miamia
ATGATGTTTTCTTGGTATGCACTGACATTTTTTATCGACTTTCATTGTACATATGGTTTCTGATATATTTATATATATATATATATATATATATATATATTCGAATGAATAACATAATTCACTCGATCTTTGGCCAATCAAATCCATATCAAATAGTAGTTTAGTTATGAAATTGAAGTGGCTTAGGTAGTTGATTTACGTAACTAAATTTTTTACATAAAATTATTTATTAAAATTTATTAAAATATATAAGACTTTACACGCATTATGTTCTATAAATGTGTATAGTATAGAATGTAGATTTTATATTTTCTTGTATTATTAAGACAGTTAATTTAAAGGAATTAATTTAATTTGAGTTGGCAAATGGGAAAATGTATCTGTTCTTAAAATTGTTTTACGAATTAGCTGTTTGTTTTTCTTGGTGTTATTGCATTTTTGAAGTTTTCGACATATTTTTCTCTTACTAGCAAATAAGGTTTTTATAATGAATGCAATGTTATCCGTTAAATATCATCTATTGTGTGTAGGCATTTATTCCAAGGTAATCCATGCAATAGTTGATAAACATTTAGAGAGATTGACATTTCATTTTCTAAACTGTAAGATTTGTCTTATGATGTGGTACAAATTACCTATTGTTTATGTCGCCAGGCGACTTAATTTACTTTTCTTTCAGTTACAGCATACTTTACCGTTTTCTCAGAAAATGTTTTAATAATTCTACCCAAAACTATGTATGCAACCACAATCAGGGGGCTTCAAAGGTTAATCCCAATTTCATCCATTTTTAAGTTAACAATCGATCAATTAATCGATTAGTCGCCGATTAATCTTTAATTTTGGAAACATATATCAGCGAAACGTTTAATTACAATATAACACAAATTTATTTCGCATTTACAGCTTCTTGCACAGTTTTCGATTCACCTTGAGAAATAATTGAATTTCTAAATTCGAAGGCAAAATTCTACTTAATAAGAAGAAAAGGGCGTATCCAGCCCAGACTTGTCAACGAGCCGAGCTTCTAACGAGCCGAGCTGAGCCGAGCTTGAGCAGAGTATTGGTTATACAACGAGCCGTTTTTAAGCCAATCAAGTTTATATTGCTGCTTGTTATTTTGATTATGCAGATTTTTCTTATTTTTTCATTCAATATTCCTTACTTTTAATCTTATTTTAGAAATGTTTATTACATAATAGGAAGAGCAATTGAAAAAAAAATTCTGAGCATAATATTTTTTTAAAAAAATGTCGAGCTAAAACGAGCCTCATTGAAAGATTTTCTACCGAGCCGAACTTACTCAAAAATTTAAACGAGCTGAGGCTAGAAATTACAGGATGTTATCAAAAGCCCCATCAAAATCTAAATTACTAATGAGTAATGATAATTATTTAGAAACAGCATGTGTTTAATTAACAGGGTTTCATTTATCGGCCCACAGTTCAATCAGTACAAAAATAGAGCGTGTTCCAATTTTTTATCAACGTGATTATTTAATCGCTAGTGGGCGCTGACAATAACAAACCCCTTTGTTTTATTTGGCAACTAAATAGTTGGTTGTTTACACAAACTAAAAAATCACTAGTACGTTTGGGACCTAAAATGCACACAGCTGCATGCTAGCAAATTAAACGCATCATCAGATCTACATGGAAAGCGAGCAGTCCGAAAGTTTTATTTAATCTATATCGCGCACACTTGATATGCCACAATTTCCATTTTGTTGGCAATTAATCGGCGATTGTTGTTTACGATCAATTATCCCACTTTAATTACGCCCACGATCAATTACCCCATTAAAGATTAACCGGTTAACCTTTAAGGACCCCCGACCACAATCCATTATAAATTTGCAAATCTTTCAACTAAGTTGGTGTAATCGTTTTCGTATTTGCAATTTGTTTTGACGTTGTGTTTTAGTCACTTTTGGAAGAAGACAGTAATCGCCGGATTCCGTTCTATTTGCCAAACGATGACTTTTCAACCAACCGCATTGTCGGTGTACCTGAAGTGTTAGAACAATATCTCGCGCCGATTGTTAGCACAGGTGTGACAATATTTTTCATCGCTTGATGAATTTTAATCACTTCTCCACGTTAATTATAAATTATCTTGTATTTAGTTCGTCTCTCTCCAATCTAAGTTTTCATCCATGTTTTATAACTGCAGTCATTTGTCCGATTTCTCTTTTAAGTTAAATTCATTTTTCGTGATTTTAAAAAAATTAATTTTTTTGTATTGTTTTCAGTGAACATTTAAGTAGGGATGTGCCGAAATCAGGTATCTGGTAAAATCGGTAATTACACAACCGGATCCGGATATCCGGTATCGGGTAAAATTCAACTTGTTTACCGGATGACATATTCTGAGATAAAATTTGATTTAAAAATACAATTTTCGAAGAAAAGCTATATTTTTCCATGATATGAAAGTTTTCCTGCAAAAAACAAGTTTTTCTGGATGTAGTCTATTTAATATACGTCAAAATGTTTATTTTCATCCGCAAGTGGTCGATATTAATTGAGAAATGAGGGTGTTTTTCAGTAATATTATCCGGATATCCGGTATATTCAATTCACTATTCGGATCCCATCAATACATTTAAGTCGATTTAAGTTGAAATATTGTTGATTTTAACTAATAATTACTTTCTAGAACTGAGTTTTGATAATTCATGTACTAATTGAGCATTAAATTTCTTATCTTCTAGGTCTATGTTACATTGGAGCACTGCAAGATAAGAAAGGTCGTTGGGACGTTTACCTTCATAAGAGTCCTTCCCCCGCCTCTAATCAATTAGTTGATCAACAACTGCAGGTAGACGCTTGTTTTACATCATTAATGAGTCGTTCGTTCTTTTAAATTGTTAATCATTCGCCTGATTTACAAACCTACACGTGCTTTCACTCTCCAATTCATAGTGCACACTTTTAACGTTTCCCATTTCTCTGTTGCTTAGCGGGACATTTCGCGCATGTGTCGGTCGTTTTTGTGCGGATATTCATCTGGAATCTATTACCACTTACATAGGTTCACTAATGTCCATGCGCAAAAAGAAAGTCGGTTTATTTCGAGTTTTTTCTCTTAAGGTTCCTTCCTTTCAAATTCTTCTCATTTACACTTTTGCGTTTAGAAGAAGAAGCCTGATGTTGTTACACAACCACCGCTGACACAACAGAGTGCGTCGCTTGCAGATTTGACACAGAAACCTCCTCAAATACGTGAACATTCTCCACAACTCGCAAGTAATAAGCCTTTGCCATCGCGAATGACTGTTAGGCTTCAAAAGAAAAACAACAGTTTAGGCCTCAGTATTGTCTCTGCTAAGGTTTGTATTATATCTTACATTCAAAGTAATTTATAAAAATATTTCTTATTATTTAATACAGGCGTCCACCATACGCAGGCGCGGCTTTTGGATTTTTGAAACAGGGGGCACACTCCTCTTTTTGTGTTGAAAAAATTTATAAAGAACAAGAAATTTCAACCTCTAAATTGTAATTAAAAGATTTATCTGCATTGCTAAATTTAAATTTTGAGATGACATTTTTGTAAACATCAATATGAAAAATATTTGAAATGCGTAAAAATGATGCTTTGACAAAAATGGGAAATTCCTCTGGGGCACTGGCCCCCTGGTGCCTCCTCCCCTAAAGCCGCATCTGACCATACGGGTAGCTAGTTTAGAACTCTATTTTCAAATCGTTTGATCCAAGTTCAATATGCATTGCTGTAAAGCGATTCAGCTCTTTGAGTGTGATTTTATATTGATATGTGATTTCCATTCCAATATATTAATTATTTACATCACAACTTCATTAATGTTTAATCATAGCAATACCTAAGCTGAATTTGGTCAGATTTAATACTATATGCTATTTATAGAATAGGGGGCTTAGTTCTCTTGGATTCTAACACTATTTTCTATAGAATAGGGGGCTTAGTTCTCTAGGATTCTAACCCTATTTTCTATAGAATAGGGGGCTTAGTTCTCTAGGATTCTAACACTATTTTCTATAGAATAAGGGGGCTTAGTTCTCTAGGATTCTAAAATTATTTTCTGGAACAAGATACTCAGCAGCTAGTGCTTGCAGTTACATTGTACATAACCCCAGCATTTGTTATTGCTCCTTAATGACTTCTTGGAAAAAGAATTTAGGTCATTTTTCTGTAAGGGTTTGTAGATTTGTGAAGGAAATATTGTTCATATTTGAAAACTATTAGTGATTTTAGATTGAAGAGGTTGGTATTATGGTATTCTCTCAATTAACCAGTACTTGCACTTTTTTATTTCTGTCACTCTGTAACTTGCGAATCAGACATTGTTTATCCATTTATTTACTTAGACTTTTTTAGGGAATAAATCCAGCTTTGGGCATTTTCGTCAAGGCATTGGTTCAGGGAGGAGCAGCCGAAATGGTAATTTCTATTTTTTCGCTATTTTAAAATTTTTTATCTTTATATATATATATATATATATATATATATATATAGATATATGTTTAATTTTTTCCTCGAAATCGGGCACTTGGGTGCTATATGCCTAGTAATTGATGTTTTTGGATTTTTTCATTTTGGAATTCAGTATTCGTTTCATCCACACAGAGATGGATACGTGCCTAAATTTTCAGGCTCTGCCCGTCAACTATTATTTCATGACCGTTGTTTAAATTTTTGGAGCTCATTTTCGGCGCATCAATATTTATTGATCCATTTCAACACATCGATTGTGTCCTGTAATAGTATATTATTAATGGATAGAATATGCAATTTTATTGGCAGATCTTTTTTACCTACCCACTTTATTAATAAATTATTGCAGGGATAGACCTAAAATTTATTTTTTACAACTTGTTACAATTCATTTTTCTCGGCCAAGTTTTTGTCCGTAATTTCCTAAATCTTGGGCCCGGGCCGTGTTCATCTCTGCATCCACGTATTTTTGAATATTTGGACCACGTATTATCTGTAGATTGTACTTTTTTACAGAATTTTTATCCATTCTTTTCCGATAAGTAGTGTAGCTGAATTATTTGCCCTATGATTTCAGATACGTTAAAGGATGCCTAACCTTTCACAGTCATAGAGAGTAAGGGCAAAGATCGCACACTTATTCTAATTTGGAAAATATTACTGCTTTTTTATCTTCATAAGAAATATCATCAGATGATTCAAGTGTGAATTTATATTCTAAGCCTTATTGCAAATCCATCATTTTATTTTTAGCATAATATACGCATGAAATATGCAATTGAAAATTATATGTACATAACCAAAAATTTGCACTTCATTTGAAAAAATTTCTTAAAAAGCAAACACACAAAATCAATATTTTACTATTCAGTTATATATCAACTAAGTGCTACGTACTTGGAACCAGTATGTTTACTAAAAAAATTTTCTCTAAAAATAATGAGCAAAAAACGATAAAATTTCGTGGCCTTATAATTCTATTAAAATTGTATTTTTAAGAATAACAACGTCTGGTTTCTTTAGTAAAATTAGTTCTCGAAGTTTATTTCTTGTAATAATTGGTTTTATGACACCTGTATCTCTCTCGAGAACTTGAAGTTGATTCTTAATTTATTTTGGTCGCTTTGATGCACAGAGTAAATTTGGTCTTAATAGTGGCAGTCCTAAAACTATATGAGCGTTACTGTTTTTCTTCGAAGTAAACTGAATTACTTGGGAAATTTTAGATGGGTTCAGTGTCAAAGGATTTCTTCTTTTGCTTTGTATTATGCCCTTGAAATTTTCCTCACATTTGTATATCAAGTTTAATTCAAATATCATGCAATACTTTTTCTAGGACGGGCGTTTGCAAGCCGGTGATCAGCTGATAAAAGTTGATGGTCAAAATTTAGTCGGAATTGTCCAGGAAGAAGCAGCTAGACTGCTCATGCGAACAGACAATGTTGTTACATTGGAGGTTGAGAAACAAGCTGCTATTCCTGCAGGACTTGGTCATTTGTATAATAGCAAGCCCTCGCGTAAGTTTTTTCAACTGCTACTACATTTCTTGTATCTATTACTTTCCGTTATTCCTCATAAATACAGTCATAGTTGGTTTACACATTAATTTTTAATTTTAGTGATTTTTTTCGCTTAGAGCAAAAAGCCTCCGTTCCGACCTCCGAGGCAAACAGTTTATATCGTCCACAAAGTACTGGCGTCCTCAACGCAGAAGAGAAAAAACCGCATAATGTCCTCACTTCACAAACAAATAGGAATATGGCACGCTCATCACCTAATCTCACCGGTATGTAATCCATCATTTAACTCTCGGCTAATTACATTGCGAAATTTTTTTATAAGTGTCACAAGGTTTTTACATTAAATCTTGACTTCCCACAATGCGTGATTAGATCTTCCTGTGCAGTCAGAGTACATCGATGATGAGTTTCTTTACTTGAAAGTTAAAGAAGAAGCTTTTTACATGTAGATGTAAAAAATCTAAAAACAACATGTTGATATTAGTAGCAACCATATTTGACTGTTTTTGTAATGTAAAAATATCTTTTATAGGTTGCTTCCTATTTGAGGAAAAGCCAGCGTTTCCAACCAGCCCGCGATATTTTCATGTGTACCTATATCAAAACATGTCCCCTTTTCCATTTTTTATTATGCTCTGTTTTTATGTAAAAAAGTTTTTCCATTTTGAGGTTACAACGTAATTTCGAAAAGTGTAACAAGGTCAAAACTTTTTGGAATCCCTTTATGAACTTTGTGAACATTCATTAATAGGCGTTATTTCGTGCACTTCGATATCATAGTTTCTATTAATAAAAGAAAAAAACTGGAACGAATTGTTTAGATGTTTGGTTTAATCCCCATTTTTACAAAGGTTGGTGTTGAAAATTAGTTGTAAACAGGGCGTCCGCAAAGTCAAAAACGTTTTTTCAATTTTTTAGGACTTCAGTTTAGCATGAGAATAGCTATTGCTCTTTCAGTGATATTGCGGTCGTCCTGATTGTGTAGTCATGCATTCTTTGATTTCAACCACCTATATTCTGCTTTGCTCAATGCCACAATCCTATTAACCTTCTATGTTCCTAATCCAAATATGCATGAAGATTTAGATTTTGTAAAATTCTTTAATCTCTTTTCGATGGTGTTGGTTTAGAACCTCGAAATGAAGACGCGAGCATTAAGAGTAAACAGCGCTTGGGACATGCACTGCCAGGTTTGACGTCTGTAGATAATCGCAATACCTTTCAACCGATCCAACACAACAAGGCGCAGTCAGATGTTGTTGAATCTGAAATGCCTGCTCATCCTTCGTCGCTCAGATCAACTTCTTCGCAGCCTATACTTGATCAGAAATCGATTATCCAGCCGGGATTAAGAGGCCAACCGCGAATAGCGGATGGAGAAAAACCTGTTTCCGTTTCTAACGGTCCTAACAAAGCGTACGTTCGTCTAATAATTTTTAACCCTATTTTACCTGGGCTCTTTCGTAGCAGTTATTCCTGAGGGGCTGATTTGCCCCCCCCCAAGATCTCGGAAACGGTACAGCCCATCAGCACCAAATTTGGTGTCTCAATACTTTGACATGTCAAGGCTATTTTGTGATGAGATAATTAATATGCAAATTATGAGCACATTAATTAGGTTATGTATCAAATTTTCTTAATTTTTGCTTATTGACAGAAAATGTTAGAAGTATTACTAAATCGGAATCGAGAGAAAGGCGAATAATGCAAATATAACATAGAAAACATTTAATTATAATTTTGTATTGAAAATTATGCATTGGTTTCAATTTTTAGCCTTTACTTACAAAATTATTAATTTTGAAACTAAGAAATGTCAATTTTCATTGACTTTGTTTTAAATCGTTATTACTTTGCAAGCCTTGATCCTATCTGCAGAATTTTTCGTCAAAAGTGGCAGAACAGGTTCAAGAAAAAATCATGAAAGGATAGTTTATATAAAAAACGGTCTCTGAGTTATATCTAAAAATATGGAATGTGGTCAAATCCCCCACCCCAGGTAAGATAGTGTTAATACCATTTTGAATTAAATTGATAATGTAGCTGTAGAAATTGATCGTTCACTGATTTCTTTATCATTATTTTATTATATTTTATTGCTCACAGCTGAGTTTTGTGTTTACTATTCTTTCTTCTCAGGTGCATGAATTTAGAGTTTTAATGAATGTTCCCCAACAACCGCAAAATCATTTCCCTCATCACCCACATGATGAAGCAGAGTTTCCTTCACAAAAATCTGGATCCGTCCCAAATCGCGATTTCAATCATTCCTACCCCGCTGACTCACATGAGCTAAATCGCCATTTTGTTCTTCCGCCCCGGCATGACAAACAAAACACGAATGCAATGGAATCACGCAGTGACCCGTATAATTCTCATTCCAAAAATACGCCCGTTAACCGAATTCAAGAGCCATACGTGAAGCAGGTTCCAGCCGCTCATACGTACGCTCACGAACCGACGATGGTAAGTCATTGCCAGATTTTTCCATTTTTTCACTCTAAATAACAACTTTCTATTTTAGACCAGTCACGCAGGCAGTAACTATTTGAATAAGCCACCAGTAAATCGTGATTTCAATCGCTCGCCTACGGTTCATGTTAGTATTAATTCAGATTACATGTTCTAAGACAGCTTATGCCATAATCAATAGTAAGAAATGATTATATCATTGTATGGATATTTAATGTCCATGCGTGTTCAATTTTATGTTTTTGAAGGACTTTTCCAATGAGCTTCTTCTACATTAACTGTTATATTACATACATGATCTATTCTAAAGTATTTTTTAATATTTTGTGTTCTTTCCTTATTAATCCATTAATTTAGCCTAGTGGAAGAATAAATAATAATGTAAATCCTTGGCTTCAAGAATCGCGTGAAAATCAAGAACGACTCATGGAAGATGAAAAAAGAAATCGCAAGATACAGGTATGCAGTCATATACGTTGCATTATATCTAACCAATCAACAACTATAAATATACTAAACAAGCAAATACAGATTCCGAATTTTATTAGTGTAATGGAATAACTTTTTTTTTATTCACTATGACATCAGAAGGCTTGCGAATAAATCAGCAGTAAAGCGTTTCGGTAGTTTTAAGTTTTTCGATCAACGTCCAGTTCTTGAGATTTAGTCAGACTAAGCTGTTAATTTTCGTACAACTTTCATTCAAAAATTTTCTTTGACTAATATTTTAGAAGTTTGTGATTTAAAATGTAGTATTAATAAAACTAAAATTATGCAAATTTTTTGAAGTTTTCTTACAAACTTTTTCAGTATTTTAGATACACAATTTCATTTAGTACTACTGATCTATCTAGATTTAAACTATGTAAGAGTTGTATTATCTGCTTTGATATGTTCTTCTCCGTGTTGGTATCCTAACCGATCGTATTCTAGAATAGAGTATTTCAAAATTGGAAAGAAAATTTAATAAAATATCATTTTTCATATAAGTATTTTAATGTTAAACCATGACCTCTTGAGACAAACGTTTTTGAATACACTAACATCAAGATTTTTTCGCACTCCATTTGAGCTATTATATTTTTAGAATATTAAGGTCTAACTTTTTAGCTGATTTTTTTGTAAAGAACTCAACTGATACGTTCAATATTCATATTTCTTCTAATTATATAAAATTTCTTCTTTTATAGAATTTAAGCCTTATTATGAATGTTATTATACTGTATTTATTATCTTTTTAGCATGCTATTTTTAGACAAATCTTTGGGATAGAATTCTCGAGGTTACATTTATCACTTTCTTCTCATTCACTTTTGTTCATTGCTTTTCAAATATATATTCATTAAGTGAACTGATTTCAAACCAAAGTTTATTTCATGTGTTTCACAATTGACCAACTATTTAGTTCCGTCATATAGTCAATGTGTGAACGACTTATTTTTGTCTAATGACTATTTAGTTCCGTTATATAGTCAATGTGTGAATGACTTATTTTTGTCTAATGACTATTTAGTTCCGTTATATAGTCAATGTGTGAATGACTTATTTTTGTCAAATGACTAGCCAATTTCTTGTGAATCTGACTAGAAATGTTGCCTTGAGTATAATTTGAACTTTTAGCTTTTGAGAGATTTGGAGACAAAATCACAGCTTTCCCCGGATGAAGAGGAGAAATTGCGCAATCTTAGACTAGATATTGAATTTGAGAAGCGGGTTGATGAAGAGAGAAATAATTCAAAAGGTAATTATGGCATTTGATTAATAATAGTCATCTTCTTTCTAAAGATAAATCTCGATCGGTGGAAACTGATCTCGATGCAGCGGAGGCCAAATTTATGGATGCTGAAATCGACAAAATCAATTCCACAATCAGTTCATATGAGGAAAATCCTCCGTCGCCTTCGAATAAATCGGTATTCATCATTCATTCCTTATAGTCTCCTCATTATTGTTTAGAACATCGATAAAGAACAGCTGGAGTTCTTGGAAGCACAGCGACTTCGTCATCAAAAACAGGTGTCCATTTTTCTCAATTTTATTCTGATTTAATGTGATAAACTGCATTCATAATTATATTTTCAAAAATTTCTATATTAATTTCTTCCCATGAGCGTTTATTTTATGTACTAGTTGGTAAGTTTGCATGTTACTGTTTTTCATGAGCATGTTCCATCTTTGATATTTATCAAGAGCTTTGATCTTTCTATTTTGACATTTAATTTTACGTGATTTTTCATTTATGAATGAACTTAGTTCTATTCCTTCTTTGCTTCTTTTTTAAGTTTGACATTTAGAAACGGGAGCAGGAAGAGTACCTGAGGATGAAACAGGAACAAGAGGACTTAGAACAGCAGCGCAGAGTGGAAGAAATGCGATGGCGTAAAGAAATGGAAAAGGTGGAGATGAGAAAGATTCAAGTTAGTAGATATTCCCGTTTTGTAACATTAGCATGAAGTGGTAATGTTTTAGAATGACTTTTCACTTAATATAATAATATTGATGATGTATGTGCTAATTTCTAAGATGTTGCGCAATATGAACTATTTTATTAATATACCTTTGATATTTAGGATCGTGAAAAATCGCGTGATCGTCAACGAGCCCTACAGAATGTAGAAGATGAACCTCCAGAAAGGCCTCCTTTGCCCATTATGTTTGATGAAGCTCGGAATGACAAGCGTGTGACATTTGACGACAACATCCGGACTCATGATCGTTCAGTTTCCGCTAGTGACGATGAAGCATTTCTCAAATCAAAACCGGAAGTAAAAACACTTTGACAATGTTCAATATTCTTATTTAACTTGTTTAGGCAATTTCACAACCGACTTCCAATATCAATTCTGCTCCACAACCATACAAACCCTTGAATTCTACAGTTGAACCAGTGAAGAATACATTATCTAAGGGCCCACCACCGCCTCTTAAACCTAAACCTAAATTACCAGCTTCTATCAAGGCAGAATACGAATCCTCACAGGAACGTTTAGGCGATCCTCGATCTCGACATTTCGATGTCTATGGAGATCAAGAACCTCCAAATGGTATCTCATTTTTGTCTCAGATGGAGCTTTTATCTCAAGAAAACTATTGAAGATGAGGCCCATTTTTGTAAATTATTTTTAGTTAGTTTTGCTTGCTTTATTGTATATTTGTGTTTACTTTAACTATTGTGTATAGTTTTGTAAAATGTTTTATAATGTAGATTATTCATCGTTCCGCCTGTAGATTTTAACGTGTGCCTTTCAACGAAATATCACCATTATCACCTCAGTTGCATATCATGTTTAAGTTATTATGTTGAATTTGAATAAATTTCAATTGAATCTCATTTATTTATATTTTTATCAACGAATTGAATTTTATCCGCATCTTAAGTTCTATGAGAATAGATTTAACGCAATCTTAACATCACTGATGGAAGGCTTGTAAATTTGTTCTGGCGACAATCTGGATCAGTGGTGACCGTAGATAGAAAACTACTTTGGGCGAGCTAGATTGAAGATTTTTACTTGTTCTCAAGTATTTAATATAGTTCATATTTAAATGAAGTTCATATGATGCATGTAAATGATATTCCTGTTAATATATATATATATATATATATATATATATATATCACTAAATGTTTATATATTTTACTGTTAATTTACAATTTCAACTCAGTTCGCTATTTTATTATTTTTCGTCAATAAAGTGTTGCAGTCAATAGAGTCTCTGTTGCATTCAATTAAGTCGGTTTGATTTCAATAAAGTCTGTTGCACTAAAAAAAAAGTCTTTGCCTATAAACTGTTTAAAGACCTAAATTTGATCCTCGAAAACATCTGTAAAAATGCAAAAAAAATTAATTTGACTGGACGAGTTAATAGTAATTAAGAAGTTGTAATATGCACATATTCTAAAGAATTTAGAATCCTCGAGCAGGATCACCCCTCTGAATCTTTCATTTGTGATGATGAAATAAGGTTTAAAGTAAGCACTCTTCCAAAAAGAGGTCGGTTTGTTTTTGCAGGACAAAGACCAACAGCTTCAGTTCCTTAAGTTCGCTCTAGAAATATATCAATGGTAGCAGCGATGAATTAGACAGGCATGATATAATACAAGATACATTACACTCCTGTGAAAGTTGAAGATTCTCAAATATGTTTGAATGAAGTTCAAAATAAATGTCATGATAGAAATATTATGAATCCTCTTTGTATCTTAGGCAAGGCTAGGATACATCATGCTACACTAATTTTGTGGATTTTTATATTTCTTTCTACCTGCCTCCTTACTGTTTTTTCTTTAACCCTATTAAGAATTGTTTTGCAAAATGGAAGAACTACGTAATTAGGCAATAATCGTCGAATTTATTCAATTAAAAAATTTCACCAAAGAATAGTTTCTTAGTGATTGCATTTGAAGATAGGAACTTGGATTAATCAGTAAACAAAGAGGAAATCAATAACTAAAGGTCGATACATTTAAGAATGTTGGACTTAAATACTTAGTTATAATTGATATTTGAGAACGGCAAAAAATAATTTTTTTATTTTGTGTAATGAATTTTCAATATTTTTTGCAGTTTTTCAGATTAAATAAAGATAATTTTAGATAGTTTAAATACAAAGATTTCATTGAGCTCAACAGAGAATTATTGAAGAAAAATTACTGTAACTGAAACTATAATAGTGATAAAATAAAAACAGTTAGCGCCCAGTTTGGCAAAAAAAATTCCAAATTAGTGACAAATTTTTGGTTATCATTTGCAAATCGGTTCCAAATATTTGGCAACTTTAAATATTTTGCTAAGCGATTTTTCAAATTTCTACATATTTATCAAACATTGGCCAATGAAACTTTTGCACAAACTTGTCAATGAGGCGAAATTTTTAAGCTTGGCTCGTTTTACGTTGAAATTTGTTCCGCTCGACATATTGAACCTTTCAATCTCGTTTTAGCTCGATAATTTTTTAAAAATATTGCACTCTCAGAATTTTTTAATATTTAATAAACATGAAAAAAGATTATAAGAAAAGTATATTGAATGAAATAATTTTCTTCGCTTAATAAAGGCTCATTGTATATCTAATGCAGTAGTGTCCCTCAGTTCGTTGACAATTCTGCTTAGGAATAATATTTTTCAAAAACAGCTTCTCAAACTGCTTGCACAGTAAACATTACACTGAATACTGTGCAGAGGACCTGCATTGATTTTGTGATAGTCTATGCCCATTAACTATAAAAGTAGCAATATTGCAATGACATGCCAGGCAACATCATTAATCTAACGTTATTGGAACATTGGCAATTATCCTAACAATTTTATTTGTATGTATTCCATATCTATGTGCTCAAAATTTTGGCCAACATGAGTCAAAATTGTTTCTGCCATAAACATAAAAAAGGATACATCAGTTTACTTTAATGACGTTTGTTTTACAAAATTCTTAGTAACCTGTCTTCTAATGACCATGTGTCTGTATTTTTGTGTGCAAATAATATACTATTAACTAACATTGTTTACCAATTTACAAACATTTACACGTTTAGAAAGACTAATTCAACATGGAAGCACAAGTAATTTTGGATGGCTGAATAAAGCATTACTATTATGGATACATCAGCTTACAATGTACTGAATAAACTGGATAACAAATTTGGGCGTCGTGATTTCCCGTTTCAACTATGAAAATAAATTTTGATACCTCTGTAAAAATTTGCTAGATGTGGTGAAACTCTGCACAACAACTCAGTCTGCACAAAAAACAGCTCATATACAATAAGTTTTGTTTCACATGTAATGCCTAAAGCATGGCGAATATTTATTCCATTTTTTATTTTGGATATTGGTGTAAACGAACTTGCCTTTGTCATGTATATCAGGCATTTCAATTTTTTATTGATTTATCAATGGTATATTTGATATGCTTATTAAGTTTGGCGGATATTTCTATCTTGTTTTTGAAAATGTACATCTATTTCATGCGACTATGGTGTTTAAGTTTAGCAAATAATTCTCCACTTTGTATTGGGATATTACCAGAAAACGAGGAGTTTTATGTTGATCAATTATTTTCCTTGTTACATGATAAAGCATTGTTACAACAAACACGTCTTAAGAACTTCATCACATGGAGTCCTTGTGTATTGTGTGCTTTTATGTTAGTACAATTTATACACAATTGCTAAAAAAATGTTGTTTTCTACTTCTTGCATATTTGTTTTTGATCAATATTAACACTCTTGGAAACATGCTCTAATGTAAATAACACATAATTTGAAATATTTCGGTTTTGGATCTATGAATTATTTTCCTTGAAACATAGTTTTGCATGTTTAAACATTGTTACAACAAATACGCCTTAAGTGAATTTTGTCATCAAAAATATCCGTTTGCCTAAAACGTAAAAATCAAAAATTCCCTCTTAGGTCTGAACACATTGTCAAAAAAAATTAATTTGTTCAATTTAGTTTTGTCAAATATAATTCCTCACTGGATGGCGTCCAATAGAATCACTTCATTTCCATAGGGCAAATAGCCATAGCAGTCACAATGAGACGTACTCTCCCCGGCACCTTACTACTTTTACAACAATAACTATTATAATTAGTTATTAAAATATTACTATAGTAATTTATACATGTCCTGGAAGATTTCTTTTGTAATGTATGTGAATTTTATATGTGAGTTGTGAACTCTTATTATGCTATTCCAATAAATTATCAGGTATTTAATTGTTCTTTCATATTTAAGGGATATGAAATTTTTTACAAAATACATTTTAAAAAATCATTCGACTAAAAGAGCATGGTCAATTAACAAAAAATTCCCTCAAAATATGCATTATTTAATTAAAAGATATTAAAATGCAAGTAAACATTGATTTGAGGTAATTTATGCTGATATATGTAATTGTCTTTGGTGTTAAGACTTGGTTGCATTGATCTTATGTATATATTTTCGATTACTTTTAAATTTTTGGGGAATGTCGATTGTAAAATTTTAATGTAATAACTTAATTCACATTTTCTTAGGAGTTCTGATATTGTTGATGTAGTTTCATGTTCTTTTAATCTTCTGATTAGTTGTCTGCTACTATATCCAAATTGTTGCAGCCAACTGATACAGGTTTAGTTTTAAATTTCAATCATAAACCAAGAAATAATCAAATTAAAGTCAAATCTGGAGAAGAACAAAGAAATTTTATTAACAAATTTATTAAAGAACCAATGAATGTTTTTAAGGAGAATAATTAAACTTAATACGAACATGCAAATATATTTCAACTTACAAAGTCATCGTCCATTTCTTTACAAATGATTCCCTTTAAATATACTAGATTTTACAATAAAAATTTTAATTTTCTTAATTTTAAATTATATTTGGACTAAAATTTGAAAAAAAATATTTCACCAGATATCAAGATCAAGATATTTAAAAATCATTGAGAGTATTTTGATAAAACACTTTCAACAAACTTTAACACCAAAGAAGACTATAATACAAGGAAAACTGAGTTTTGCATAATGCAACCTTCTACTAAAGTTCGAAACACAATAAATTACAATATTAATATCAATAATGATTGTGTTAATGCCTTTGACACTCTTAGATATTTAGGAGTTACTTTTGATTCTAAATTACAATTCAAAGTACTAATAAATATCATAGTAAAAAGGTTGGCTATGGGCATCAAAATCATTTCTTACTATGCAGACCAATTTCCTTTCACTGCAGTAATCAAAATGTTTCATGCATATTTTCTCATTCACCTCAGCTATGCTAATGTGCTCTTCACAAATATAAATGATTCCCTTCTAAAAAAAGCTTTAAACCCAGTTTAAATGGGCTCTGAACTTGTGTCAAAAAAACCTAAGACAGCTAATTGTTTTTAATAACATAGTAAGCTTTTTTAAGATAATTAATGAATTACCACTTACAATTTAATCAATTTTCCAATCTGTAACACCAATTTCAGAAAGAGATTGAAAAAATTTGCTTGCATTAAATTTTACAAAAACATTTTGAAACATCTATTTATTAATAGGCCTATCAGCTACTGGAACATCCTTCCAAAAGTTATTAAATATATTGATAACAATAGTTTTGAGTCTTTAAAAAACAGTTTAAATCTTTTTTACTAAAACAAAAATATATATTGGGAAAATCTTGGCTGGGATTTAAATATTTTAATAGTGATTACACTATTTCATGAAAAGAATTATATTGTAATAATGCTGCAACCTATGCATGCTTAATTCTACTGTAAATATCATATTGCACTTTGTTATGTAATTTAATAAGTCATCAGTTCTGCAATTGTCAAACACTTATTAAATGAAGGCCTTCTTATTCTTATTCTAATTATAAATTAAACTTACTACTATTTAACAGCCAAATGTGAGCCATCAGTTAGAATAAAATATGTATGCAAATGCATTTCAAATATATTACTTTCTAATTACTATTAAAAACCACTAAATCTTTTTCATATAATTTGCAAAATTCATATAATAAGTTTACACTACATAATAGTTATAAATCAGGAAATTTAAAATTTCTTTAACAAATAATGAAGATAAATATACCCAAGCCAATATTTGCCCTACCTTGGTTTGAGCAGTTTTAAAGTTTTCACTTTCATTCAAGTTTTCTGGATAGGCTTCAAGAAAGCTACCAAATGCACTCAGCTCCTAAGCAATTTTCTACTGGTTTTGGTTGTGAAACCAAAAGGCACTTTGTCTTATTGTTGGTCCTATCCACCTGAGCTCATTTTCAGTGTTTCACCTCTTTCAATATTCTTCAAAACTTTCAGAATTTTGACATTTGTGCAACTAAATTTAAGTCAGAATACAGAAAACTAAGAAAAAACAGTTCCACTGAAATATGAAATGCAATTGCCTAAATTGTTACATCATTTAGCTACTTGGATTGAAGTTGGGGACAAGAATAAAGCAAATGAAATAGTTTTAAGTCATGTCTACCTGCGTGTAAAGCAAGCAAAGAATTAAACATTAATGTCAACCTTTGCTAAAACAGTTCTTGCTATTTAATAATCTATCTACCTCCATGATTTCAAGGTTGAACAACGATCAAAATTGTCAAAATTAGGATCTGTATTTTTATTTCAATATCCATTATTCTTTATGCATGAGGCAGTGCCAAGTGTTCTAAGATGCTTGGCATGGGGTGATTCAGCTTCAAAAATCAATTTCTGATAATGATTTTGCTGGTGTTCTGCTGGTCACCATGCTGAAGTGAACAATATCAAGGAGATATTGAATCTTTTCTAAGATACTGTTTCCTTTGATTACTGCTCTTTATGCAATCTTCCTGATGTCATCCTGGCTAGGATTATTTGCAATTGACCAAAGGAATTCTTTTTGCTGAATTACAGAAATTGGTGCTATTTAAATTTTGTCTTTACAAAACTTTGTGATGCTATTTTTAGAGACAATGTGCTTGCATATCAGGTGAAGTTCTTGTGCCCTCAATGCATTCTGATGAAAATTCATCATTTGGAATATTCTGTTCAGCTAAAGATGTGACAAATATATAAATGCACTTACATAAAAACATTTAAGTATAAAATAGATCAATTGAATTAATGCACATTTTCAAAAATATTTGATAAAAAGAAATATATGGATGCAAAATTCTGGATGAATTCTGAGAAGTTGCAGAATCATTCTTAACATAAGCATTGATGTATTTGTGTTCAATCACAATTCACTGTCAATTTGTATGGTCAGTGCTAATTAGATGCCTAGAAGTACTTACATTATATCACAATTGCTGATAAAGTTGAATGAGCTTGTACCAACTCTAAAACTATTTCAAATAGTTCAAAATTTTACATTTATAATTGTTCATGAAATGAAAGCACTTCAAAGGTTCAGAGACAAAGATTTTGGAAATTTCAAAAATATGGGCCACCCCAATATATATTATAAATGGTGCTAGATAATATTTAACACCATTTTCTAGGGCAATATATGTATATATTAATAATAATCATATAATATAATATCTAGCTTTATTTAGTCTGAGCTGTGAGTGTACAATGCATAATATCTATATAAAAATATTTACAATCAATATATATATATATATATAAATATATATATATATATGTTACTGTGCAACATCATAAGCTAAAACTAAAGATATGGGTTAAAAACTGCATAAAACAAAATGACAAAAACAAAAACAAAAGCATAAACAAAAAGAATAATATAAATTCCAATTATTCTCAATTATAATTTTTTGAACTATGTTAAAGGAAAGGTTAAGGGTATTAATTTCTGTTATTTAGCTTTGATTGTATATTATCTTGGAAAGATTATGTCTTTAGTGTGAATTCTCTGAAATATGGTTGTTCTTTAGATAATGGTTGGATTTTGTATAGCCTTTCTCATTTGCCTACACTATGTTAATCTATTTTCAGGTACTTTTTGCCATTAGTGGCTTTCCTGAAAATGTATTTGGTCTAGTTGATTTCTGATTTGACTTCTTGCTTTAATGTACATAATCTTTGTTTCAATATAATGAGTGGGATACAATCTAACATCCATTCTACCTCTAAGCATATTTTTTAATCAAGTTATCCAAACAATCACTATTAGGAATATCAAACAAATTAAGCACATGGACAGAATTCATTTGACATTTGAAATTTATGCCCTTTAAGTAATTGTGCATATTTTTAATTTTGTAAATATACATGTATAGTAGTTTGTAGTATTTGTTTGTTTGTTTATTTTAGCAATAAATTTGCTTGACTCAAGTAACTAAATTTGGTAACTCTTACAAAAGTTATCCACATGCAAATTTTCTTATATGCTGTAGAAAATTTAGACTTCTCAGAGCGCATATTTCAGATAAACCTAAGATTCTATTCTATTCTTTTAAAATAATTGGATCTAGAGTATTTAGCTGTGTATTTGGTTTCTGTCCTGCAGTTGTCTAAATTTTAGTCTTATGTGGATATATTGAATTTTTATTTCATATTTTAACCCTTGTGCTTAATCTAGGTAATTGAAGTAGTTATTATTACAATGCAAGGTGCCAGCCTTATTCAGGTAATCATTCAGACACTGATGCTCCTAACAGATGGTGTAAAATATTCAATAACTCCCAACATAATCATGAAATGACATAAAACAAACTATGTTTTAGCAAGTATATTTAAGAACTGAATTAACAATAAATTATTATAAACATTATTTGTTAAATTACTGGTATTTCATTGATTATCACATTCCCAGTTTTCTATTCAAGAATGGCTTTTCCATTAAAGTTGAAGTAAAGTAGAATTTGCCTTTAGATTTGGGTAAACTGTCAGCAATGATCTTGTCACCAAGGATATGAAGTTTGTAAACATCTCACTTAATACCATCTCTTATATAATTAAAATCAATTGCTAGTTGTTTTTCAAATGGGGGTAGATCCAGAATGAACACCATTAACTAGAGACTGACAGTCAGTGTAAATATCAGCTGGATGTAATAGTTGAGAGCACCCAATTACAGATTGCAGCATATGATGAATATGATATAGTATGTAACTATTTTCCAATAGTGCAATTGTTTTGCAGCCATTTGTGATACATGTCTTAACTTCCTAGAAGACAATGCAATTAAATCTCCAAAAATGCTTGAACTTCCCCAACTAGGATTGCTGAAGGACACAGCTGAATACATACACAAAGCAGGAAACATTGCACCACTTGCCCCATTAGAAAATTGCAAATAATTATTTTGACATACTGAAAAAGTTTTGATATTTTTGCAAATGTTTCTGAATTGCTATCATTTTGAGTTGAGAGAAAACTAACTTCAAAGGCTAAATCAGGCCTACTTGTCAAAGATAACCATATAAGTTTTCCAATAGCAAAATGAAATTTTTAATGAGTATCAACAAAATCATCAAGAGTATTGATATAATTAATTTGAGATAAATGATAACAATCATCAATTTTTCATATTTAGACACCTAAAAAACTGTCTCATTTGTACCCAATTTCAACAATTTTTCTAATTTTAAAATAAGTGACACAACTGTATTATCAATGTGTCTAACAATAATTGATCATCAACAGTGTAAAAATTGTCTACATGTATAACAATTATATCAATTAAAGAAAAGTAAATAGAGCTTTGTCTGCAGGTGAGACTTTATCACCCAAAAAACTTATTCACTCATACCACAATTTTGATGCATCATTCAATCCATACACACCAATTTTAATCTTCCATGGAATTTTCATCACACCTGGCCTCACTTTGTGGTCATTAACAGGTTACATTGCAAAAATGCTGTTTTAACATAGATAAATAGAGCATTCCAATGCTTTGTACTTCCTATTGATAGAGTGATTCAGTAACTTAATCAGGAGCAAGTTGGAGCATAAGCATCAGCATAGACACTCTTCTCATTCAAAATAACATGAGTATAGTGCTCACCATAACATTGGGGCATATTTCAAACACATTGTGGATATAATTCAACTTCAGAAATAGTGGTGTTTGGATCTTCAATGCTGGATATATCATCTTAATTGCTTTCAACCAGTTCATTGGTTTCTGCAGAATTTTCACCATCATGATAATCATTATTGGTCTTATCAATCACTTCAAAAGAATTAGCTAAATCTTTAGATTCAAATTCATTAGAATGCCACAATCTAACATTAGTTACATGCTGCCAAATTTTCACAATATTTCAGCATGATGCAAATCTGATACTATAGCCAGACATCTCCAGCACCAACAGTTTTGGTTATTAGGAACACAATTTTTAGCAAAAACTGTTAACTTGATAATTTGTTCAACAGATGTGGAAGGTTCCTCTAATAAAGTACAGAAAAAAGTCTCTTTGATTACTTTATTATGCAGCTTGACAATACCAATACAAAATAGTGAGTAAAGAGCAATTGTAGCATGGTGAATGCTTAGCTTTTCACACATGCTAATAAAACTATTGCTCAAAAATTCACAACCATTGTCTGCTAAAATTTTGTGGAGGGATCCAAACATGGTTTCCCATTCACTTAAAATTGCAAATTGTATGCATACTGTGCTTTTATTGCTTAAAGGTACACACATACTAAAAATGAAAAAGTGTCAATTATGTGAACAACACATGTACTCTTCTTGCCAAACTCATTGAGATCCAGGCAGAACAAATCAATTTCAATAACTTCATTAAACTCATAGGATAAACAAAGTGAAACAATAGATTATTGCATTGGCTGTCTAGTTCTTTTACAAATTTTACAATTTGTACATATGGTTTTACCTAAATTAATATCAAAATTAAAATTTGAGGAAACATATCATGCAAATTTCACCAGTGTCCAAACTGAATTTAAAATTTTTCTTAGTTTAGTATGATTGTGTTTTGACTTCTTCACTGCCAAAATTGTCTGCATATCCCTTAAAAACAGAAGTTCCTTATCAGGACATAACAAAATAGCTAATTGTTCTGTGGGGTTTCATTTAAATCAATTGTGTTTTCTTCAATGGTAATTTTTGAATTGCCATATCAATTAATGCTCCCATTTTCTTCAATGTCATTTTAGACAATAAAAGTGGTAGTCCCACTTCAATAACTTGTACAGAGAGAAATCAATCTTGCCCAAAAATCTTATTGGCAATTATGGTATAATGCCTGTTCTGAATTTCCATTACCAAAATATTCTTTGAGGTTGACTTAATATTTTTGATATGTTTAATATCAATTTCACAATAATATAAGTAATTTTCTAGCCATTTATTGCCTGCAACTGTTAGAGTAAATACTGTATCTATAATACCTACATTATCAATGTTGAATTGCATATTACATAAGTAGAAAGTAAGAAGAATTTGCTCATCACTTTGAATATTTTCTAAACTAGCACCACTAACAAAGGGTGGGTTTTCTGTATCTGTTTTTGCACTCTCTTGATCAATGATCAATTGCAACACATGTATGACAGGGTCTTGAAACACTAGGTCCTGCTTCATTAAAATTGCATGCAAAACTTTTCCCCACTTACACAATTTCACCTCTTTTGAGTATTACCAATATCACAATCATTGTGATATTGACTATTTTGAGACATTAGAGCTTGTGAAGTTGTATTGCCAAAACAGTGTTAGGTGTATTGTTAAAAATAGGTTCCACTTACTTCAGCATATGTTTCACCATTATTAGAACCAGATTCATTAAACCCTAGGGCAAAACTTGTATTATATTGCAAGAGAGCATTTTAATATCAGCAAAATCACATTATGTTCACAATCTGAAATTTTGCTTTTATACAATAACTCTGTTGCTAAAATAGCATCTGGTAAGCTGATGTTATTCTCTTTTAAAGCAGCTGAACAATATTCAAAATTCCTCAAACAATGCTTGAAATCCAAAAATACCTGCTAAGCTTCTAATTTTTAAAAAGGCTTGAATGTTGCAGCTAATTTTCTCAGGAGTTTATCTAAGCCTGAATCATGATTGAGTTCTTCAGTGTTAATTGTTGACATAATGTCATTGGCAGAGTTTTTCAATGCTAACATAAACACAACAGCACATTTGTCTTTCAGTAATTCAGTAAAAATATTCCAAAGCAAAATATCCCTCTTCCATTGAGTATATGTTGTAATGCAATCAGGATCAAATACAAGTGGATTCATGCAGATTAACATCTCTCTGTTCCCATGTAAAATATTCAATACTTCTCAACATAATCATGAAATGACATAAAACAAATTATGTTTTAGCAAGTAAATTTAAAAACTGAATTAATAATAAATCAAAATAAACATTTATTGTTATTACATTATATTTACTCAATTTCTGGTATTTCATTGATTATTATGGATCACACCAGTTGAACTGTTAAGCATGTCATATTTTTGAGGCCCTTGATTTGTGTCTGTAAATTACAATGTTAATGCTGCAAGTTGTGTTTCAGATATGCTATAACTGAATATTTTCAGCACTTGAGGACTTCAAATCTAATTGAAAAATAATCATTTGCAATTTCAAGTGGAGAGAACATTATTAGATAAACTTGTGGATAAGTATTATTGCAGAAAGTGGTCCTCTACCAATTTATTTGATCATAAACTTACTACAATTTCATAATGGCATCCGATTTAAGATGCTTCATATTCATTTTAAGTACTAACCACATTTATTTTGTATTTCAAAATGTATTGTGATTCGTTATAAATTTTTGGCGAAATGATTTAACGGTTTTAGTTGCCACACAAATTGAGACATAGAAAACTCGTAAATCAGTTTTAAATTTTTGGATTATGGCACTATTTATATTTTTTCGTTTCAGTTTTCAATTGTGGATTTACGATGGCTTTTAAATTATGTTTTATCTGCTAAAATAAATTTGGTGTTACAATTGATGGCTGCGTATCGGATTATTCTCTTAGTATATAACCTAAGGTAACATTTATGATTTGTAATTTCTGCTAAGGATATTTGTGTTACCTGTTTAGATGATCAATTTTATTTTTCTATTTTGTAGCATCCTCTGATTTTCCAGCAGAGCATACACTTACAAACTATTGACCTAGATCTCTAATTTTAATATAATATAATAACCATATAGGCCTATACGGTTATATTTATTTTGAGTTAAGTATTTTAATTTGTTTCGATGTCAAATGTTATAAAAAATTTCCAGAAAATATTTTTCAAAGTAAAGATAGCTAAAACGCGCCTTTTTCTCATGTGTCTATTAATTTCAAATTGCCTCTTTACAATATAGTACATTAATTTTGTAAAAAATTATATTACTGCATTCTAAGGTAAAGAAATTTCACATCTGCAAGCTTATCAGCTATTCAATCGAACACTATGATTTGAATGTTACCTAAGATTAGACAGGAACGTTATTTCTATGAAAATTTATTTAAAAGATTATTTTTTTTCAAATCTGCTTTAGTGGTCGCTTATAACTTTCGAATACTTCAACGACTGAAATTCATGTGTAATTAAATTTTCGAATAGTTAATACGTATAAAAGAACTTAAAGAATTTCCGTATAATTTAAGGGAATTCTGACCAAATATATTACATTGTGCATTTTTTATGTAATGCACGGTATTTTTTAATTTAGTTGTCGTTAGGAAATACGGACTTTGTAATAAATAATTTATCGCATTATTAGTGCATTTCATTTTGAATTATTGCTAATATTATTTGATATTGTTACTTAGAAGACATTTAATACTCAATGAATTAACATAAACACTCGAGATTTAATATTTATGATTCAAAATTCATAGTTATTTTCAAAAATCGCTTATGGCAATTTTGCATAAGAAATTTGTTTTTGAGTTAGATTATTACATAGGGTGTAACAATATAATACAAAAATGAATTTATTTACTATAAGCAACTAATTATTATTTATGTAAGCAATAAACATTATTTGTATACAATGAACAATAAAATAGTTTCAAGTATTCTACAGTGGGAAACACAGCAATTGCACGTATTCAGCATTAGCAATGATTAACTTTTCGTACTCGGCTTTCTCACAGTCTGTTTACATCTGTATTTCAATCTACTGCATTAGAGAGAAAGTCTGTTAGGTTTCTTTCTGTTGATATATTTATTTCGTATCTTTCCATTTCTAGTTTTTGAAAAATGAAGCTATCGCATATATTCGTGTTAGGCTAATACAGGGCTTGTGGATGAAGAAAGACTGAATTCTTCTAAGCAACGAAGTGTCTTGTCTCTCGAAACATGTGGGGTCTTGCATTGTTTTGTTGTATGATTGCAGACTATATTTAAAATTTTGAAATTGATGTTATTTTTAATAGATATCAATATAGTGTGTGTATAGGGCTTTTTTGAAAACACCATTTTTAGTGGCCTTACATAAAAGGAATAGGCGTTAATGCTAAAATTTGTTTTCAACATTATTTTCACCTTCACTGAGATATTTAGTCAAAAAACGCTAAAAAGAATTTTTCAATTCTTAATGTACACGCTCTCCATTCTAGTTTTCGTTATAGTTGCATTTCACAAATCAAAATCCTTTCAGTTTTTCGCAGTTGTTGTATTATATTTTAAGTTAATTCTTGTAATATGTTCACCATATAACGTGGTTTTTTTAAATTACCTCTTGAACTTATACATGAAAACATAACTTATATATTACCTTTTTACAAATATAGTGCATTTGAACGCATATTCAATTGAATATTTTTGCTATTATTGATTGTTACTGTTACATTTCAGTTACCATTTTCAACACGATATTCTGGTAGAAAATTTTATGTAATTTGGTTATGATATACAAAAAATTGTATGAATCGACATTTAGTAAATCCAAAATTTTCAAAGACGTTAGCCATTTCATAACTAAAAGAGCTTATTCAATTAGTAGTTTGTGTATATAAATATTAGTTAAAGCTATTTATTTTTTCTTAAGCGCAAAAGTGCTTAACTACTTTACAATATAGCTTAAATTTACTTCAATTTATTAGTGATTTAATATATTTTCAATTTTAAAATAATTTTTTGCCACTGATGAATTTGAATCAATTTCTGTACAACCTAAAAAGCCTTCGGTTTAGGGTTTTGATCACTAGCAGAAATTACATAGTAATGATTGAAAATAGCCTATTTTTAATTAAGAACTTGCGTCTGAAAAATGAACGCAGACTATTTAGAAGTTATTATAATCTTTAATACAGCTTTGAGTTTTATAAATGCTTAAGAATGCAATTTTTTAAAATTTTGTAATCCGATTTTAGATTAAATTAAGTGCCTTCGAATTTCATTGCATTATTTTGCAATACATTTATAATCTGTCCATTTTGATTTATTACATTTATTATGAATTCCTAAAGAATTCCTTTTGATGCGTATTCTGATTTACAACTAAGATTTCTAACTGTGCGCATTATATTGTTATTTTGCTCTCATAAATGCGGTAATAACCAGAGAGAGTAAAGATGGAAGCTTGTAGGAAACCCTATATTTGTCTTTTATTTAGGCTGAACTTGATTATTTTATGTAGTTTTTTTCTCCTTTAATTGAATTAATGTAGATGAGCTCGGACATATGTTGCTGTGATCAAAAACAAGTAGTACCGCCGAATTATGATGAAAAATGTGGTAACGAGAAATTCTGGTACGCATTCATTTCCTCATCAATTATCACTTTCTTTGGAGGCCTAATAGTGATATTATTATCACGATTAGTTGCTCATATTTTGAAAAGAAAAAAACCGCCTTTAGCCAGCCCTTCAACTGTGCTTGGAGATAGTAGAAATTCATTAGCTACCACTAATACACCTGGAGAAGTTGGCTGGCTGACATCTTTAAAAGATTGGGCTGGTATTTTAATTTCAGCACAAACAACGACAGGACGGATACTAGTGAGTGAATTTATTTTTAACAATCAATTGACTGAATTCTAGAAAATCTTAACAGATATACTTCATCCCTTATGCATATTTCACTATATATACAGGAATTATTTCAATATGAACGGGTTTTATAGTTTTTTTTAAATTTTCTCATACTTAATTAATTTATTTTAGATGGTTTTTATGGCATTCAATAGTTTAGCTGCCTTCATTATTTACCTTATTTATACTAGTTCAGAGTGAGTAGACATCCATTAACTTCCTGTATTTGCAATATATTTAGAGGAATAGAATCTTGCTTTGATTTCAAAGATAAGGAACTACATCAAATTGAAGTAGCAATCAATGTCTGCTTTCTTATCCATTTTGGAATACGGGTTTGTTTTTCCTTTAGTAGCTAGCAAGTATTTGTAAATCGTTTGTAGATGATTTTCCATTATCTATTACAACATCCTTAACATGCTCGTTTAGGGCCCCTATTTTATAAAAAATTTTTCTTATATAAGCCCAGTGAATTTACAATTTTTGGATTTCATCTCTTTTTGTATAAATTGTGTAAAATTACGCATTTTAAATTTTGTGCAATACAATAATTGTGGTTTTCAATGCGTATTCTGTAAACTACCGCCCACAAATGTCTATGCTTTGTACATCCACTTTTGTTTTGTTCATCTGTTAAAATGTATCTCTTGAACTTTCTTGTGAGAGCAGAATAATTTAATGGTCTTGTAAGCTTATTTTCAAAAACCACGCCTTCTCATTTGCTGTTACGAATCTAAATTTCGTAGGTTGCGCTTTCTTTGAACAATATCCCCAGTGTCTATTCGATCTTTGAAATGGTGAAAATCAATAATCGCTGCTAAATTGATCATGCCTTAGAGGTTTTAATTATTTTTTAATATCTTTTTCACAGACCTGTTGGAGTATTCACTTAAACTCATCTATTTAATTTGTCTGTTAGAGTCTCATTTCCCATATGTGGAAATTTGGGTGTGGTTCTTTGTTTAAATAAAATTCAAAATATTTAGTTAATATCCGTGTGCTCCATTCCTTTGCAATGACGTCAATAGGTACAGGCGATATTTTCTTTGTTGAAGCACGATTTATTAGTTAACACGTTTTAATTTTCCGTAATTCTATCATCGGTCTTCATTTCATTTAATAAAGAGCAAATTGTGAATTTTTATGAGAATTCCCCGCTGTCCAATGCTACACTTTTGCAGGCATTTCGTAAATGCAGTGTTTTGGTTGGTTTGGTGGTGTTTATTTTGATTTTTATTAAATGTTTTTTAAGTTATTTTCTATAAATTGAGAAAATATTTAATTGATGTTGTTTAACTGCTTATGTACCCTATAATTCATGATAATATTGTGCAAATGTTAATGTATTGTTTCTTTATTCACTTTTTCCGTGTGATCAGGTTTGACTATTGCCGCTCAAATCCAACATTTCCAATTTATTATTTTTGTATAAGATCCAGCTTTCTTTTCCCTTGTTGTCTCAATCTACTTTTAGCAGTGATTGACTCCAGTAGCTTTGCTTTTGTGAATGCTGTTGAAAAAATTTAAAAATACCAGTTGATCATTTGTAAGCCCAACCGTACTTATTTTTTCTCTTCTTTCCGTAATTTTAGTCATAATTTATACCGGGAGAGAATCATTTCTCTAGTAGAACAAAGCTTACAAAAGCTGTATTTTTCGAATTCACAGGCATTTTCAATTGATTGACCCTTATTTGTTTTGTAAAAATTAGAAACTATTTCATTTCTTTTTTAAACTTTTTAATCAATAAATATGTTTTTTTGCTCATTCAATTGTCTGTGTTGCACAGATCATTTTGATCAATGTACTTATGAGTTTTTCTTTGCATTTTCCAACTTTTATTGATTCCATTTGATAGGTATTATTATTTTTGTTTGACAAACGCTTGTCGTCTACGAGTTGACTACTAATGACATATTGTCTTGGGGAGACCATGCCTGTTATTGATTTTTCTCAATCGCCATTTTAATGTGTTTGCTTAAGAATTCTTGTAGATTTTTTGAATTATTTCCAGTGAATTGTTGCTGCATCGTTATGATCAGAAGTAAGACTTGTCAATTAGGTTAGGGAGCGTGTGTTTCTGTAGGTGGCAGTTTTTAATAATTTAGTTTTACAATTATTCCCAATTTACTCGCTTCTCCACTTTATTTATTCTACACAACAACTGTCACAAATGAAATCGGACATTTAAGATGTATGCGTTTATCTCTCTGCCATTCTGTTCAAACTTTTCTGCTCTAGAATTTATTCGCTGGTGAACAAAAGCGTTTCCTGAATTAATAAATTTCATTTTAGCATTCTAAATGAATGCAGCATGAAATATTGAATAATATTTCGTTCATTACTCATCTCTTGTGTCACCATCACGTTGTCATTGTGTTTCCATCTTTGATCTATTTTGTTCTACCGTCGCCTTGCTTATTGAACATTGTAAGGCTTAAAATTCCCTTTAAATCGTCCAATTTCATTTATATTGAACATACAAATTTCATTGTGCAAAATTCACTAGCACCTTGTTATTCAAAATGCTCAATCAAAATTTGTTCAGATAGCTGTTCATGTTCAGGCATGTCACTTTAGTTTAGTAACTTCATTAACTTTGAAAATATGGCAGTGAAATATGCATTGGTCGCTAATGTAATGTCATTTAATTAATTTCTTTAAACTTTCGGTGTGATGTACAGAATGTATGAGAAGTTACTATTTCAATTATTGCAAAGTCCTGTATTCTTTCATCAAAAATTAATTTATGCTCAATGTAACGAAAGAATAAAATATATATGTATATATGTATATATATGTATGTATATATCAAGGAGTTCTTAATTTTAAATTAAAAACTCCTTGGTATATATATGTATATATATGTATAAATGTATATATATATATATGTATATATATGTATATGTCTATATATATATATATATATATATACATATACTGGCGCTGGGTATATGGGGTTTTTTTGTTTTGTACCCAGCTCCAGTTTCGAGCAAAAACCCCTGTACCCAGCGCCAGGTGACCATGTGAGGCCTAAAAAAAATACCCTAATTTTTTGATAGCTCTGTAAAGAAGAACCCCAAATGAGATTATGTACAAAAATTGAGTCCGAACTCGGACGTTTTCAAAAACCCATATACCCAGCGCCATAAAGTGTACTGGGGGCCAGTAAATATTTCCTGAAAAATACCCAGCGCCAATATATGTATGTATATATATATATATATATATATATATATGTGTGTGTGTGTGTATGCAGAAAGAAAAATTGCTATAAAACTTTACAATGCTCTAATTGCCAAAACTCCATATGAGCACCAGAAACCTCAATCAGATTTCTCCAACGAGTTCTATAAGCTACAAGCGCAAGTAGTTTAAAAAAATTCAAATCCATTTATATTCCTTCTTACAAAAGTTACAGCTAATTTCTAATGTCTACTTTATCAGGGAGATATCTATGATTAAATAATATTCCTGCGCATCTCTTGTTTCGATCGGTTTTCCATGTACGTTTCACACATTCCGCATTAATTCCATTATTTCAAACACTGCTCATAAACATGTTTACAACTCGTGTTTGTATGTTGTGATACAATATTGCTTTGTTTACTAAAAACACCTGCGTTTTATTCGGTGTTGTAATGGTTTAGCGGCGTATCGCTAAATGGTTTTTGACAATTTTATGTCCATTGTAACTGAAAATGTACAATTTGCTGGACTGGTTTGGAAAAAGCATTTTATGAAATTCCTTGGCAATTTGTCGTTAGAGGCATTTTAAATAAAAGTAATTTGCAGCTCAGTGCATATGTAGTGACTAATTCTCTATCCTGCGCTGGAGTTGCATGTTCTAGCTTTGACATGGTAATTGATATCAATTGTCTAATTATTTCTTTTTGCTGGGCGTACAATTCTATATCATACTGCAGATAGTTCAACCAAGAGTAATATTCATTAAATTTTTTAATATAGTGGGATGGTAGAGAGTTAGTTAATCCAATCTTTAATATATTACTAGTTATTAATTTATTTGTTCAATGGAAATTCCTTCCCTTATCGTTTCATTGATTTAAATGTTAACAATTTTCTGTGATTGTGGGGTCCTCACCTATGAGTGTTTTTTGAGATTGTAGGGTAGTATGTGGACTTGTGTGAAATTGTGAACTATGCTTTGCTGCAGCTTTACTGTAGGGGATTAGACTGGACTGTCATATCTCTCGCACAGTGGAATTTGTTTATCGCCTCCACTGCTTATCAGTTTATATTTCTCCTTGACACATAAGCGGTGATTGGCGTGCTTACGTCACTCGTCTAATCTTTCAGCGTTTGTAGCCTTTTTATCCAATCTTCCAAATATACAATCGCTCATGTTGTGTATGCACTTTGCTTATTTCACTATTTAAATAATTTCGAATTAACCTTCACAACTGTGTTTAGCAGTTGTAATTCATTCATCCGCCACCATCTTCACCTTACACTAAAATCTCTTTTTTCCAAAATCATGTAATGACCTACATTTGCTTTTATTAAAACGGTGCCACTTGGCGAACTAGTCGCGAGTTCTAATTTTTGCGTGCTATGGGAGAACTGTTATCCGGTTTCGCTATTCGTTTATTAATGCACTGTACGCTCCTTTGGTATATAATTAATTTTATAACTCTCCATTCTCTCGATTTCCATGTTTTATGAGGTGGAAATTTGTATTTCACATTTATGACTTTAATACCTATACTTCTTTTGAATACAGTCATAAATTACTGACGTCTTTTATTGCCTGTCATCACTTGATTTGTGAGATGTTTTTCTGATGCATATTCTTCTCCCATTTTTTTTCACATTACGTCACTGTCCTTGAACTCTTCTCAAAAATGACGAAACGGTTAGAGAAATTGTTCATTATTACGCGCTTAATCCAACATCCCATTTACTCTTTTCATAGTTTACTTCAATTTTAATTTATTTTTTGGATTAGAATTGTTATTGCAAATGTTAGTTGCAAATGCTTCGTATATATATATATATTTATCTCCTGCTAGATTTTTTTAAAATCTCATCATGACCGCGTTTCCAAACACAAATCTTTGAAATTTTGCAAGGTAGTGTTTCTTTAATTTACCTACCCCCATGGTATATATATTTAAGTTCGAGTGAATACTGCGGGAGAAATGGCCAAAAAATAGGGTTTTTGGAGAAAAAGTGCGATTCCCGCTAAATGCCTTAGAAATTTCGCACCGTTTCCCGCCAAATGTAAGGTTATTGCATTTTCCATAGCAAAAATCGGGAAATATATATATATATATGTATATATATATATATATATGAAGTTTTGTATTTTCAATGATTTCCACTTTGTTTTATTTTTGTTTACTAAGCATTTATAATGTTTAATATATTCTTAGTTTTCACGTCTTTCACAATAACAAAATCATTCTTGTTATCTAATTTTTTGCATATTTTTATAAAAAAATCGACTCAATCCGCCAAAACTACACCATTTATTCGTTAAGAGGTATTACTAAAAAAGTAATTCTTGTGCAATAGTATGAGGAGCCTAATTTTGCACAATAAGTTGCATTCTAGAATTTGTCTTCTTTGAATATATTTAGGTGTTTGCCAAGTATATTTTATCAATGGTTTTAAGTTTAACATGTTGTGTTGTTCTACTCATGAATTTTTGAACGCGCCATGCCTTACCATCTGTTTGCTAACCATTTTAACTAAGCAAGTGTAACGTTAGAATAATCTATGATCTCTCTCCAATACATTTGGCTAAAATTATTTATTGATGTTTTAATCGTTCGGGTGCATAATTGCGACAGACGTTTCAATTCCACTTTATACAGCTGTTTGTTGTTTTGCGAATACAGACGAATTCAAAGCAACGGCTCACGAATAGGAAATGCGTGGATACGGTCCGAGCGTGTAAATCTCGTTTGTATTTAATTTCGTTGTAATTTTGTTACGCAACTTTGTTCTACCTGTTATTTGCTCTATCATGTTTGTCGTGACTTGATTCAATAAACGCTTGATTGAGTTCCCTTCTATGGAGCATTAGCTTGATTTGATTATTTCATGACAGTCATATAATTTCATTTAATCGTTTTGATCTTCACTTCATTTCAAACCTACGTGTCACTATTTCTGTCCCCAGTAATTCTCCACAAACATTTATCCCTGACTCTTTGTTTCGCAAAGGCCTTAATTCTTGTAAGAATATCAGGTAACGTTGACTACATGTTTCCTATTTCTTGTTTCAGTAAACAGACGGTGTGACTGGTATTTGTATGCATTAATTTTTTATTTCATTTGTGTTAGATGCCATCTTTTGATTATTAATGGAACAAATTTCCCACTATTTCTCATACAAATGTGAATGTACAGTTGTACACATTAACTTTGAAAAGTGAAATTCATTAGTTAAAAAAACTTTTCATAGCAATGAGTATTTTCTCTCCCTCTCCCCCAGGAGTGTTAAAAAAATTATTTTTATTAAATATTTAAAAATAAATAAGTGCACTTTCCAATTTTAGTTCACTTATTTCTAAATGTGATTCCTAAACTAGGCTTATTGTTAACTGCCTAAAAACCCAATAGTGGGTTTCCTTTTGTTTATTATGTGTAGAAGCCATATTAAGGTAGTGGTCTCAGATATGTGATTTAATTTAACTGCCACCAAATTAGTTTCAAAATGTGGCCAAACTAAAGTAGGTCACTTTCTTTAAGAATATGTTCCTCTGTACTATAGAAGTACTTTGTATGTATCGAGCATTATATAAATTCGAATGCACAAAGTGACGAGGAGCATTTTTTGTCCTAAGCTCTTTAAGTCAAACACAAATTTCAACATTTCGTTTTTGTAGTAGCCAATTTTCTAAATAAACAATCTGAAATACTTTCATCTCATATTGAGCTCAAATTCTGATGTAAAATTTAATGAAAATCCGTGTTTATTAAGTTAAAAATATAATAAATTCTTGTTAATTGGCTTCAAAACAACCATGCTGACAAAATTCAGAATTTTACTAATTTTTTCTAATGACGCAGTGCAAAATAAGTGAAGTTGGTAGACTTAATAAGTGCACTATAACTTTTGCCCAAAATACACTTATTATAATGCACTTATTTTTGAAACACTTAATTTTTTAACATCCCTGTCCCCCTTCCCTCTCTCTCTCTCTTTTTCTCCCTCTAAACGCGATCACAAGAATACTTTCTTTGATTACAATGATTATTTTCTCACATTCGCTTCAGTGCTATTATCATATTTTCATATTTTCTGTAGAATTTATTAATGAGATTCAGCAGAACAATCTTGTGAACAATTAACTGTATTCTTTACTTTTTCAAATTGTTTTATTTTATAGAGCAATTCTCAATCCCAGACATTAGAGCAAGTTTGATATTCTATAAATTGTTTCAAGAGAAGTGTCATGTCTTATCTGTATAAACGAATTGAATTGCTTTAGGTATTCTTTGTGTTTTTGTAGGCTGTCGCCTAATGCTTTTTTGACTGCTTTTTACAACTGCTTTTGAATTTAATTGTTTCCTTCAAATCTCTTTAATCCTTTGAAAACGAAGTACCTGAAACGGTTTTTTCATTTTAATTAACCGTATTCTACAATAAAACCGCGTCAATTTCAGTATTTTCTATAACTAATTATCACACACCTAAATGACTACATTCATTCTGTAATTCATTAGTTGTATTTAGTTCAGTTAAACTCCCTAATTTTATCAAATGCACTACCCGCTTGGTTGACTATGATTTCATTTTACAATCTTTAGGTAATCAAAGGAATCGAACGTATTTCAAGTAAAGCATTTATCAATATAATGTAATTACTCTTGGAAATGTGTGATTTTTTCCCGGTAATTGTAATTTGCGTGGCGAGAATTAGTGTTGGTTTAGGCAGATGACTGAATTATGTTCTGCAAGTGCTTTTTTAGATACAGTAGATGTTTTTTGTCAAAACATTTGCTCGAGTGTGCTTCTATTCTATTTTAAATTCGACAGTGCGACCTGTGCATGCTGTGATAATTCAAGAATTCTTAAACTGACACCTTGAATCTTAAATAAGATGTATATGATTTATTTTCAGACTTAATGCACTGTTACACACAATTAATTTTGCGTTTGCCCACCCTGTTTCCTATATCGTTAAAATTATTGATCTGACATAAACAAAGTCGAATGTAAATTATATTCAACATGGTTATTGTTGGAGATGAGTTTATTTGCACTTCAGACCTGGTCCTCTTCAGTATTAAACTTGACCTAATCTAAACTTGTTTAATCCTAATATCCACAGAGCAACGATGTCAGGCTGAAAGTTGTCAGAGGGCTATATTGTTTTGAAGTGAACTTCGGGGAGGGCCAAATTATATTTAATGTCTTGGTTGTAAATATTTTTATCCTAATATCCACAGAGCAACGATTTCAGGCTGAAAGTTGCCAGAAGGCTATATTGTTTTGAAGTGAACTTCGGGGAGGGCCAATTTATATTTAATGTCTTGGTTGTAAATATTTTTATCCTAATATCCACAGAGCAACGATTTCAGGCTGAAAGTTGTCAGAGGGCTATATTGTTTTGAAGTGAACTTCGGGGAGGGCCAAATTATATTGTATCATAATACTCCGAGTATAATTTATTAAGAAACTTTTCTATCATTGATATACCTAAGCCACGGCATCATTGTCATCGAAGAGGGGTTTTTGAAAAAGCAACTGCATCCATTTTCTATATTATGTCATGCCATAAGTTTTGAGCTCATTGTTGAAATAGTCACGCACAACATCATTGATGATGTACACCCACAAAATGGTGCAATGCAAAATTTCATATAGCTATGGACTACACTCTTATTGAAAACATGCCTAACAGTGTTGACACGATTTAATTCCTTGTAGACTACATGTTAATTGCTTTAATTTCTATTGTCAAAATTATATCTTTTCATCAACTATGATTCTGAAGTTTATCGGATCACTATGTTCCAAAGTTATGGCGAGTAGTGCTTGCTATGTCACACTTTAACATTTTTCTAACGTTTTCTCTGTATCCATTTTTGTTCTTAGCTAAAGCGAAGTGCTTGTTAAGCCAATTGATTTGTTTTTTAGTTCTGAATAAATTAAAATACTGCGTAAAATACATATTTTCAACATAAAATTTCTTATGTAAACACGGCTACACGTATACATGCTATGTAGATTAACACTCTATTCTAACTAAAATAAAAATGTTTGTCTCTAGGTTATCAATATCGACTAAATATCACCAATATTTTGATTTTTCATAATCAGCGTATAATCAAAAAATATAGTCAAGTGCTCAGAACTTATGGCACAGTAAACTATTTTCCTTTTTCATTTACATTATATTTAAATACAAGCATCAATTTTAGTTTTAGGTATTCTAAAATAACTAAATTATTCTAATTAAATATTTCGTTTTAAATTTACCCATTCATACAACGACAGCAGCATCTTGATAGATACCAGCAGTAATACTACTACAAGTAAGAAAAACTTTTCATTGATTAAACAGGTTGATCCTGTCGTTAGCTGAAAGTTAATCATAAAACAAATCATTTGCTCTTGGCGTTGGTTAGGTAGAATACAGTCATTATATGCTGCTACTTAGTGTATCAATTTTGTTTTTTGACGCCAGCTTATAACAAAAATAACATAAAGCAATGTACTAGTATCAAACCATACTGACTTAGGTCTAGCTCACCATGGCTTTTTTCACTTTTAAAACAGAGGGTTGGTTCAACAGCACCACCTCATGAAATCAATCTTATTCATCACCAAGTAGAAAAATCTGCGCGGACTACTAAGAACAAAAATTCGATATTCTGGTGTCCTGATGTCATTTGAAAAATCTGCTCCAAGACCACAACAACCTTAACATTTGGCAGAGTTTGGCCAACGATAAACTGAATACATTCAGAATATAATTATTCAAAGTCGTCTTTACCATTTGTTTGGTATACAACTACGTGAAAACAAATACCTTCAAGAAAATAACTAAGTTTTGCTTATTGAAAATTCTGTAGACGGTCTATTAATGTCTACGATTAGTTAATGCAACCGGTCTTCTATACTTAACCATAAAAACATTTGCAGTCGGTGCAGTGGCGGATCCAAGAAGTGAATGGGGGTTGAATTCCTCTCCATCACCAAAGGGCAAAGAATATTTTCGACATACTTTTCATTTTCTCAGAACTTAGAAGCATTGTTTCATCAAAGACTTCTACTCTTCAGGTGGAATTCCCACTTCCAAAGAGGAAATGATATCAGAATTCAATTTACAATATTTTATAAATACAGTAGGTGCAGCCGTCTGCTTTATGCACAGTCATTTAATATATGTGATCAATCTGTCAATGACTCAGATTTTCTAATCAAATATGTATTATCTACGACTTAAGCATGCTGGTCAGTGCTTATAATAGAGCATGTACATACATTATCATGAGATTACACATGGAGTGAGTACTACTGAAAGAATTACACACAAAATGTCTAAAACATATGTAATTAAATTTAATGATTATACACAAAATTATAAAATGCTTTTCTCAATCAAAATATTAATGGACAAGAATATCTAAATCCTTCTAATATGCTTGAATTCATAACAAAAATTGCTGATTGATAGTTAAAATTATTTTCAACATCTACAAATACAACACTGACTGTTTCTTTAACACTTTCTAGATTCATATATATATTGATGCAAACACTCTTTTATCTGATTGCAGTAAACTGTTGGCTTTTATACAGAAAATTTTGAATCCACAAAACTTGGATTTTTAGCGAGAACTGCCTTCATCTTCCAAATACAAACACCGGAGAACAACAGTTGATCAAGTTGCCTTGAGGCGTAAGTTCTCACAATATTAAACAAGTATGAGCAAACAGGGACTCCACAAAATGTATTCAACTTCTACCTGCTGTATAAATTGCCATGATTACGTTGGATAAATTCAGATTCAAACATTTCTTTTGTAAAACCTCTGTCAATTTGCAAATATCTTTTTAGAAATTCATTGTTTTCTATGAATATTTATCATACATTACTGCTCCCACGATAGTTGAATATATTGTTAAAAAATAAATAGTTGCTACATCGTAAAATATTATTTTGCTATTGTATACAAATGCAGACATTCCAAGTTTTCAATTTTTAAAGTTCATCACTATGCACGGACTTCACTACCATCTACTGACTCCAAAAATGGAAGCATAAAATTTGTGCATTTATTCAAGACTCGGTACAATTTTTTTCAAATGTCAAATTTTGCTTTAATAATAGCATGTTGTGCTTTTAAGATATTTTTACATTATGAACTACAAAATTGACAAATGGAATAAGATTAAGTAAATTAAAAATTTTCAGCTAATTAATATTGTTAAAAATGTTGATAAAATTCAAGAAAACCATCTAATTAAAAAATGTAAGGTTCTTGCTAAAATCAATAAAAATCTAAAATTTAAAAAAAATTGCTCAGTTTGGATATGTCACACAAATAAATTTAAGGATTCTTGGAATAGGTGCACAGGGTTGAATTTGAAGACAAAAAATTTGACCAACCCTATTGAGTGTCATCAAATGGGATAAGTAGGAACAGTGTGGTGAATAGAAATGGTAGACACATAGAACATTTTATTTAATCATGCTATGCTTAATATTTTACACTGTTCCCTTGCGTATGAATTAATCAATATAGGTTTATGTGCCACAGTGTAGCACTTTCACTGCATCTTTTCACTCAATTGAGAGTGTGAAAATGCATATATATATATATATATATATATATATATAC
>CABFPE010000297.1:733999-750664 GCA_900660155.1 Hofstenia miamia
TGCAGATAGTGTGACAATAATGATGGTAACTACAAACTGTGACATTATATAATAATAATGATTTAAATAAAGGGACAAAACAAACAATTGTAAACATGGATTGGGAAAAGTCGAAAAAATTTATACAACAGTGAGAACAAGTAAAAATATTTGTTAATGTTTCAGTTTAAAATTACTGCTTCAAATCCACAAAACAAGAAAAATAAAGAGAAAGGTAAAAGTAATGGCTCTCAAGATACTATCCTAGTTGTATACAAGGTTCTTACAACAGTAAAACATATTCCAATAGGTTGCCTGCACATGAGATATGCTTTTAAGTCATGTAGGGAAGCTCCACTAGCTCAATTAATGAAAGAGCAGCAATTCAGCCCAGCTCTAAGGAACTCAGGGTAACTCACTAAATTTCAGAATCCCATCAACATATAAAATCTCCTGATTCCTTGAAAATCCTAATTTTACCATAATCTATATGCTTTTAGGTACCTAAAAACTGATTGAAAACATCATCCTCATAGCAGCATTAACAATAACCAGATAAACTACTAATACAGATGTTATTTATTCTAATTCCAATNTCTGGGTCTGCCACTCCTTTGTTCATCTTCCACCGAATCTCTGCCCTGTTTGAATTCACGAATCCATCGGTAGACAGTGGGATCTGGAGGAGCACTATCCTCGTAGACAGAGCTCAATGCATTAATGATGTCAGCCGGGTTCCAACCAAGTTTCGTTAGAAACTTGACATTGCTGCGAATTTCAATTTTGGTGCTCTCCATTGATTGAACCTTATATAGCGTAAAACGCTAGACTTTGAATTGGTTTTAAGAGGCTGACAGCAGTGTAAGCAAATTCAAACTCAGTTCAAATCACGGGTATGAATAGCTATTTCAAATAAGACAAAACTTGTTTTCCTTCTACTTAAATTTTTTAAATGGCATAGATATTATCATTACTTTTTTACTCACCCTCGTATATATTGAAACATTTATTTTAATATTCTGTACGTTTATTGATTATACAAGTGCATTATTTCGCTTTTGTCTGCTAACCACTGCCTATAATGTGCATCAACAACATTCACAAAATATTTATCAAATTATATTTTTTTACAATATCTTTTAGTTTGTATTTATATTCAGCTTTTTGTTTAAGCTTGGTTCCTTTAATTCTATATAAATTGATTTCGTGATGGTTAGTAGAAAATTATCAATTTGAATAAAGTTTTATTTGAAATCTTTATATTACAGTTCTTTAGGATATTGGAAATGGTCTATTGATTTTGGTGTTTTTAAATTCTTGATTGTAAATTTCTTGATGTGTTTTCGATGTATTTTGAACCACAGTTGCAAGTAATTTCATACACTACTTTGGAAAGTCCTTCAATCTTGGTTTCTGTATTCAAATTTTACAATAAAGATTATACAATAACACGCAATTAATTTCCATAGCCTGAACAGAACAGATTTTGTAGTTCTATTTTTTTTTTGTAAATATAGTTATTTGTTATCATTCTTGACGCTATTCAGATAATAACCAGTTTTGTAATTGAAAATATTATCTGAATAAAGAATATCTTATCTTATCTTATCTTATCTTAATTCTCCAAATTATTTCATGATATATACATGTATATGCAGAATTATGAACTATCTATTAGAATACGCTTCATGACGTATTACTTGATAGGAGATCATCAATGCAATATAGAATGAGCGAATGAATATATATATATATATATATATATATATATATATATATATATACATTTATAATTTCAGTTTTGTAGATATAAAAAAGTAACCATAGAAAAGCTTTATGCTACAATTAAGTAGCACGCTAATAGAAAGAATTTGTATTTTACAGAAATTTATAACTAAGCAGCGTAAATTCTCGTACTAAGGACTGTTCATGCACGGTAGATATTTGTTGTAGAAAACTTTCCCCATTTACTATGAGGTTCTGGCGTAAGGATATCAACCACAGGAGCTAAATCAGGCAGAGGCACAAGATCTTAGTGAAATGGTATTTCATGCACCGGTGGAGTAACGAATTTGGCGCAGTTTGTATTAAATTCAACAAGATCTACTTCCTCAGCCAATGGATCATATTGAAATCTTATATTTTGATTCCTTATCAATATTTGTATGCTATTTTCCGCAAGAATTAGTTATTAGATGTCATAGATAGTAGTTCTTTGAAATCTATACGTAGTCTTTCAAATGAACCAGTGGACTTTATTAAATTGCGGTTTTACTTAAGAACAGTGACTTCAGTTAAATGTTAGATACATGTATTTGACATCAATTGAAAACCAATTCTATTCTTCACATTATTTAATCATTCTTTATTCTATGTGAGCGCTCATTATAAAACACGTGTGACAAAAACTTTTAATCCGCGATAAGCGTGTAATAGCGACCAAACAAGCGCTGTTTCCTCTTTCTAGTGTCTCAACATTCACACACACTTCCAATTCTATAAAATAATATAACAGAAATTTCATGCATGGAAGACAACTGGTCTTCCGTATTGATTCAGTGTCAATGATAAAGCAAAATCAGAAGCGGCTGCCTCCACTATTAGAGGCAAAGAATCATTACAATTCTGATCTGAAGAGCTATCGTCGTCGAATAATGATTTGTGGACTTTTTCTATTTATATTACTAATAATTTCAATAATTTCAGTAGCAAATATTTTCAAACCATGGTCTTCATACGTTTTATTGCTTATAGTTCTTATTTTGATTACGATCGTAACTGCAGTCGCCACCATATTTGCATCTTTACAGTTGTATGTCCAAATACGGGAAATTAGAACACTGCAGAACCATTTCTGCCACAAGATCTTGCCCGAGTTTCTTACAAAGTAGATATTCTATTTATTATTATATATCACAGAAGTGTTCAAATTTATATATGAAAAAGCATCTGCAATAAAATAAGAGATTGTTTATGAGTGCAGTAATTTTCAACTTTTGGCATGTGCAAAGACATTTATATTTGAATTTAATTTTCTCGATGAATAGTTGACCTTAACAGAATCAAAATATACTAGAGTTGCAAAAGATACATTTTCTCTAAATTTGGCTGGTTCTGGAAAACTGTGAGCTAGAAGGAATACTTTGTAAACATTAAAGCATGTTTGTTTATTGTTTTCAACAAATTTTGAATAATAGAATTTTTTGATATATATAATTACTACTGTTAAAGAAAGAACTCAAGCTAAGGAATGAATTTCATTGGCTTAGTATGTACCAATCACAGATTCCTAGATATAGGTCTATATTATTGAATATATATTGAGTTAGTTATGATATTATACTGATTTTACTGCTGAGTTTCATTCCTTCCAATAAATGAATTATTTAATGCATTGCAATACTGCAAAATCCAGTTTGATAATGCTGTCATAAAATAACAAATTAGTAACGCTGTTTATGTGTGATAAGCTTGTTTATGATTTAACATGAGAGATTAACTTCTTAGTTTTATGTTCATTACGCCCCTTAATATTCCCTATTCCAATGAACAAGGTAAACATTTAGAAAGTTCTTTTTTATTTCCATTGCTCTTTAAAAATCTAAATTTATATTATATTCATATGAGAAAACCATGCATACACTATGGACTTCTACGATATAAATTATTGTAAATTATCATAGAAGTCCATTCATACACACAAATATTGTATTATCAACACTACTATAAAATGTCACTAAAATTTAGCAAATGTTTTCATACTTTCATCCTTGACTATTTTTAGAGTAAATTAATTATACTTCCAGGGAATGTGGAATTAAATCATAACCCAATTTTAAAGGAATCAAATCTTGAAAATATAACGAATCGTTATAAGGACAATTTAATTTTAAATATGTATATCTAAACAATAAAAACCTGGATTCAATTTTTACTATTACAGAAATTTGGCTAAACAATTATTTCAATCCAAATTTATTCAATTCAGACCAAGCAATCTTAAATATTTTTGCTAGTAGAGGTGGTGGACTTATGATTATAGTACCAAAACTTTTAAATCCTACATCAAAAAAATGATTTTCCATCTGATCATTCTGTTTCTGAATCTTTATGAATCGAAATAAAAAACCTACAAATTCTTTCGAAAATGAATGAATTAATGTTGCTTCCAATTCAAATATAAACTTTTTTATTAAATATATAAAGTTTAAATGCAATGAAATTTCAGATATTCCTAGCAATAATTATTCATATTAGGTGACTTTAGCGTCAACTATTTCAATTACTGAAACAATCTCCAGTTTTACAGCATTTTTAGATTTGAGCAAAGCTTTTAATTCAAAGAATTTTGAAATTTTGGCGATTAAACTTACATTTTACGGATTTCCACAAAATTCAATTAATTTACTTATGAGTTTTTTAGAAAATAGAAAACAGCGCGTTTTAATGAATAATATGGAATCTGAGTATATTAAAACCGATCGAGGAGTGCCTCAAGGCACAGTACTAGGGCCCATTTTATTTGCAATATATGTAAATGGCATAATTAAACATGTAAAACATAGTGAAATATATCAATTTGCTGATGATACTTGCCTCATAAATACAGATAATGATGCATTTAGGGCCACAAAAATTTACAAAGTAATATTGAAAATCTTTCTAGGTATTTCTCATCCAATCAATTAAAAATTAATATTGAAAAAACGCAATTCATTATATTATCCCCCAATTCTGTAAAAGAAATAATAACTATTCCCGTTAAATTTAGATCCAGTTCTGTTCAAAATCGAATTTGAATTAAATAATTTCAGGTTATATATGCATGGCGATGATATACGGAAATATTCATGCATTAAACATGAATGGATCACAAACTTTCTGTTGATAATTATTAATTGCTGTGTCATTGAGCACCTACACAAACATTCACACAAACATTGATAATATTATTATATATTGTACATATTAATTTGTAGTTATTTATTTGTTTACATTTATTTTTCTTTTGTCATGTGTTAGTTTGCAGAATTTTGTATACATTGAGCAATAAATTTGCTTTGACTCTTAATGTTAAAAATTTACCTGTGTACATGTAAGGCTGGAACCAGAATTAATAAAAATGTTAGATGTCACAAACGTGTTTAGTCTTAAAAATATCTGAAATCATTGGTGACATTTTCCAAATTCATGCATGGAAGTTAGACTTGCCTTAGCTGTATCAGTGTATTATTTAATCAATGTCATTTGAATTTTACCAAATTTTGTTGTTGTATTGGTTCTAATTGGTATAATTCTGATTAATTTTGGTACTTTTAATGTATTTTGCAACGGTTTTTTACATGTATACTTATATATAAATATATTTAGAGTGTTTTGAAGATTGTCACTAGCGTTGAAAATGTCCTTTTTTGAAATTTCATTTCCATAAATTTCCATTACATTTCCATTGCATAAAATTATTTACGTTTTGATTCCATTTCCATTTCATCAATCTGGATAAAAAAATAAAGTGCAGTTATTGTTTACTTGGAACGGCAAGGGCAGTTGGAATTCTGCTTAGGAACATGCATAGATTTAGAACGAGTAACTGTAAAAACAATTATATGTTTACATGTGCATAACTCAACAAATTCGCATGTGTTGAATAATAAATCAATGAACACATGGTTAGGGGTAGTATGTATGCTAATGTATTAAATGTAGTTTCTTTCTTTCTATTTTTAAATCTTTACAATATAGTTATTCACTCGGTTCGAAATGTGGAAATGTGTATATTTTATAGTTTACATGTAAACATTTTCGTAATTGTAATCAATTAGTTCCAGTGGAAATGATTCACATGAAACTATAGCCATTTTTATTGCAAATGGTAAATTCATACAATTTTACTAGTTCTACCATGCTTAATTTTTGTTTAAGAGCAACTATTTATTAAAATTCATAGATTTATATTTTATAATAGATATTATGTTTTTTACTTTTATAGCTATTCATAAATATGTATGTAAGCGATGGTATAAAAAGTACAATTTCTAATGGCTGAATGTCCAACACGATTTTGGTTGCCAGCAATATTTTAATGATTTTTGGGGCACAAAGTCTAAAAATACTATCCGTTTTGTCCGATTGCCTCGATTTTTTGAGATATGGACATCTTGATAAGCAAAAATAGTAAAAAAAGTCATAATTCTCTATTTATATTTTTGGAATTTTATAAAAATAGAGCAAGCATTTCAAGCCCTTTACACATCCAATCAGTGTTATGATTAACACATTTCTCTGATAGTTTGCAAATTTCATGCAAATTATAATTGTAACTTTAGGTGTCACAGAACAGTAAGTTCAATAAAAACAAGGTTTGAAAATATTTTTTATAATAAAATTAACTATAGATAAGTATTTACAGAGAATTCAATTAAAGAAAGATCCAAATTATTGAAAACTCAATAAAATGAATGTGGAATACTTAGACTTATATATCAATAATAAACTAGATTGGGATGAACATGTTGAATCTATTAGAAAAATGCGAATTTCATTACATTATCATTTTCATATCTACTAAAATATATGAAGAATGAACAAAACTTTTATATTTTCAATATGTTAATTAAGCCAAATTATCTATATGCATCTGAAGTATTTGTACAAGAATTAACGAGGAAAAACATTAAGGTTTTAAAAAGACCTATTAAACTATTTGTTACGATTTCAAAACTAAACAAAGATAATTTATTTTCAATTGTCATTAACGCTTACAAGTTCCAATTTAAAAAAAACATCAAAAAAGATAAACGACCTTTAAATAGAAAATACTAGACCATTATTAAGATCAACATTATCACATAAGTATTATGCACTAAGACCTCCGTTCTAGTAGCCATTTAATGTGTAAACAAGAATTTCCAACATATTTACAGGTATTTCATATTTATGAACATATACATGTATATTAATTTCCTATTTATACTTGTAAAAACATATGTACGGGAATAAAAACCTTTTATAATTATAATATATAAGATAATTCTTTGCAGTTATATGAAAATCAAAATGTGGGTAAATTAAAATAGCAATGCATTGACTAACTGGTTCAATATGATAATGTGCAAATATATACAAAAGGGAAATTTCTTAAATGTAGCTTTTATATATGGAATTAAAAAAGCACGTGTTTCTAGTTTATTGATATTTAGCAAACGTATTTGTGTAATAAGCACACATAGACATATATTTAGTTGCATGAATTATATCCTTGCTTACTTAGTAAATTGAATTTGTTTCTGTTCTGTAATATAAATGAGAACATAATTTTTTTCTTCCATTTTTCTTTCAAATATTATGTTGTGTAATATTTTGTTTGAATAATTGGTAAACCTTGAATTATACAGGGCAGGTGAAATTATGTAAGACATACTTCAGTTTCCCAAATTATAATTTCAGTAAATATTGTCATGTACAGTACTTAATATCTATTAATGAGATAGTCAAGTGTGTTGTTAAGAATTTCGTGGTAAATTTATGTTTTTAATTTTTAATAGCATCTCACAGAACAATATGATAGTTCTTTTCAGCACTTTGTTTTTCGCTGCGCTTACGACAAACACTGGTAAATTGAATTGATTTTGGACAAACCTTAATATTATTATCATTATATCACGTTGACTTAATACTTGTTAATAATTACGTACTTGTTAGCAATAAATGGAATTATTGGGCAATTCCAGAAAGCTGCAACATCTTTAGGAAGTAGTTTATTTTAAAAATTTTAAATATGATTTGTTAAGAATATCTCTTTGCTTTGGTTCATTAACAATGAATACATATGTAAAATTTCACTTAAAACCGGATGTCAGAAATATGGATAAAATCTTTTCATGTTTTTGTTCTCACGTAGCTTTGTTTGTTTATTATTTTATTTCTATTAATAATTTCTATTATTAATCAGACAAATTATGAAAGAAATCATCTGTATATTGAGAAAGAAACTAATTAATTGTACTGAGATATTTATATATGTAAATAAATAACTACCAACTTTTAGCTATAAAAAACTACGAGCACACAAAAATGCTGCAGTATGATAAAAAATCACAAAGTCGTAGTTTTATGCTACAATAATTTAAGGCTATGTTTCGTTTTCAAAAAATTTAACACATTAAAAAGTGCTACGTAATATCAAAATTGATTTTAGTTATTGGGCTAAAATATATCATGTTCCTAGTATATATTTTAGATAAATTCATTCATATTCACAACCACTGAATTTTGAAATTTATTAGACGCAGGTATTTGCAAGAGTAGAATATTTAAATACTTAGAAAAAAGTTAAGCCATAGTCTCCTGAACCACCAGACTTTGCATGGAACAATAAAACAACACCATGTTTGAAAGTCATATATTGACTAATTTGCAGAACATCTCAATTTTTGTAAATCTTATTTTCAATTTTTTTGTAAATAAAACCCTTTAACAAGCTATTATGTTTGTTATTATTATATCCGATGATTCTGATGGCCTGCATACCCGCGGGACATTTCAGTTTCGTGGTATTTACTGCATCTGGGATAAAAAATTTTCAATGGGATTTGGACTATAAATGAAGATACTGAGACCACAGATTTCGGAATGTTACTCATCATGTTTGCCAATTTTAGTCAAAATAGAAGTTATGCTGTTAAACCATAGGTCCATGCGAACATGGGACTGGGGTGGAACTCGAAGGAACTATGAACAGAAAAATTCTGACACCACAGCATCTTAATGTCGGTAATTCAGACCGTTGGCAAAACTGTATATTCTGCGAAGAATGCTTAATTAGCAAAACTAGTGATCATTAAAGATAGTTTGAGTAGCATCTGGTTGTTTAGATTATAAGTGATGTATTGTGCATATTCAAAGTAGCCTATATTAGTAGTTAAGAAGAGCATGAGGAGGTTACATTGGGACGCCCTGAAGTTCTCGTAACACCTGTGGCTATTTGCCATGTGGAAATGAAATTGATTCTATTAGAAGCCATCTAGTGACGAAATATATTTGACAAACCTTAATTGAACAAATTAATTTTTTTTGACAATGTGCTCTGAGTAAAGTGAGAATTTTTGATTTTGTTACGAGAACTTCAGGGTGTCCTAATGTAACCTCCTCATGCTCTTCTTAACTACTTATATTGTCATGGTGTAATTTAGGTGATGCAAGCTGGCTTTACGGCAAGCCGAAGGACACAGTCAAGGCACCACCTTGCATCAATACGACAAAGACGTCATGTCACCTGAATGTCTGTTGTGATTTTCTCGTCTGCTTTTATGGGATCAACACTAGTGAAATTTATCCATATTGTGAATTACCCAACAATGTATACTGAAGTTTGTTAAATTATTGTTCCTCTCAAAAGCTTTATTAAGCCTATTTTTAATATAAAAGTTTTCCAAAATTGCATTATGAGCTAATATCTACAAAATATTTACAAAGTGGTGCACATGCAGAACTCATAAAATATACAAAGTTAAATTCAGAATAGCATGTATGTACTATAGAAAGATATAACTATAACTTCACTAATTAAAATCAGGAGTAATTATCTAATCTAAAGTTGTTAATTCAGACCAACAAAAATTGTGCAATAAAAGTTGTTCGTGTAGTACCCCTTTTGACAATTTTAGTCGTTAAATAATTAATAACAACTTTGTCACTTAAAAAAAAATTAAGTGACAAAAGTTGTTCGTATAGCAGGGTGCTCCACCAATTTTTTTGTCAGATAAATAATTTTTCAACTTTGCCAATTATCACATTCCAGATAAATAAACAATTCTAAGCTATAATTGTATTCGTTTTCAGAGTATATTTCAACTGTAAAATTTAAAATTGCAAATGTTTACAAACTCTGTAGAAAATTTTTGTAATAATTATGACTCGTAAAGTTTCCTTTCTTAAAATAACCACATGTCATTATGTACATATTTCTTCTGTACTTTAAACAGTGTAGGCAACTGATGCTTGCTGGTTTTAATTTCAAAGTGAACAACATTAATCGAAATTTCATCATTATTACATTATGATAATTCACTCTCCAGTGAAAACATGCATATACATGCATATTCACACGCGATAGAGTACACAATGTCTTCGAAACAATTTTTAAATTCATTATTTCATTACAGTTTCAGTGTATTTAAAATCCCGATTCAATTTCTTCCTGATAATGATAAATTTCACGCAATGTGGTTTTTTATTTTTACTTTCTACGTGCACCTGACAGGTTTGCATTTGCTTGGTAAGTTTCTATCAACTTCTTCAATGTGCTTATACTATAGCAGTCGTAGAATACATTTTTATTCTAACTTATGAAGGTTTTTAAAGTTGTACGCAAAGTTAAGTACAGATCAAAGTTTTGTTGACCAGAGCTAAGCACTGCATTGGATATATAACGAGCCAAAAACGAGCCTTAATTTTGCCAAGCAAATGTATAGTTCTGCTTCTTAATTTTTCATTCAATATACCATTTTTATAATCATATTTAATGATGCTAATTAAATAATAGGAAGAGCTATGTAAAAAATTCTGAGAGCTCAATATTTTTTAATAAGTGGTTTTAAGTGGCAAGCCGAAAATACTCAAACATAAAACGAGCGAGCCGAGCTTAAAAATTTCGGATCGTTGACAAGTCCAAATTAAAGAAGGAATATTTCTAAATCCGAATAGTTTTAAGATACGTTAAAAACATTATGTAGATGCTAGAGAAAGGCTTGGACCACTTTTGAATTTGCTTAATCCACCCGATGACCTTTCCAAAGATGAATAGTAAGTCTGTTACTATAATGCCCGGTGGTTTCTTTTCTAAAGTATATTTTGCGAAAAGTCATTAATCACCGGAATAACATATATTTTTTACATATGTGTTGAACGCCCACAAGAATGGTTGCCTGGATTGCGTGAAGGCTGAGGAGCCCTTGTAAAGTCTATTGCAGCATAGATTTTGAGAGGCTTCAACTTGTAGTAGACTACATGAGTCTGGGTCTCCAGCCATGTCTTGAACTTGGTAGACATGATTTCGAACTTGCTGAGGGTTTTTCCTATACTTTGGAATTCTGATTAATATTAAAAATACTTGATTGTTCGAAGCAGATTTTAAAGGACTTGATGACCACAAAGTTTTGTATCTGTTGGATTAATAAAAGTTTGAATAATTGCATTTTTCTTCTGCAATGTAAATTGTACAAAATATAATATAAATGATGTTGCTGTGACGGTCATTAACCTATCTCTTTCCGACATCCTGAAAGTATCTCATTGTGATACAATCTCAAACCTATCTAATTAGATATCCCGAGAACGTCATATTGGGACATATGGTGACTCAATGAGACATCCTAGAGATATTATTTTGGACGGACATTAAGACAGATTTAGGATCATCTTAGGATGCATTGGGATGTTCTCGTGATTTTTTAGGATTTATCATTTTTGACTGGGAAAATGTACAAAATATAATTAATGAAATATTTAGAGGCTATCAACAAAAGACACCTAGTTACTCAGTTATGTCTGCCTTTTAAAATATTTTTGAGTAAGAATTCATATTCAAACATTATAAAAGGAATTTGAGAGATGCATGCAGATGCAACAATCATATGAAATGGGTATAATTGATTTTTGTATGCATGGAGCAAAATATAAATTTTTTATTTTCTTTGGTGATTTGCTTCGAAATTATATTTAAAAAGTGGGAAATTTATAATTAAGTTATTGATTAAAATTTAAATTACAATTTCAGTAATGGCAAGCAGCAAGGACAGTCTTAAGGATGCAGTTGCAAAAATGGATTTAAAGATGGTGGAGGAATTGAGAATTGTATTTTCAATGTTTGATACAGATGGATCTGGAAATATTGACAAGTTTGAACTACATTCAGTACTAAATAACATGGGACAGAACATGACTATTGAAGAATGCCAGACGATTATTAATGATATAGATCAAGACGGTTTGGAGTCCTTTTGTTACTAATAATAATAATATATATATATATATATATATATATATATATATATTCATAGGTTATTTAGAAAGGTTTTTTCAACTAGATTCCACCAATATAGTTTTTTTCAGACATCCAAAATATGGTAAAGTTATATTTTCATTCAATTCATTATTAACCAAAAATCTTGCAAAAAATATCATAGTAGTAATAAACATCTGTAAGCACATGTATTAGTGGGCTTTCTTGATGTTTGGTCTCAATTCCAGTGTAAGAGCAAAGATTTAAGTTAAAACCGTAAGTGTATTTTTGAGGTTATACAGTTTCCTTTTGTATTTTATATGTATTATTAGAATTTGAATTTTGTTCTTTCTTCGTATTATGAAATTTCAGCAATTATATTGAAATTCGACTTCTAACGCCTAGGAAATGGGGAAATCGACTTTGAGGAATTTCTCATGATCGTAGTCAGTAAAAAACCGAAAACTTTCGAAGAGGAAATCAACAGCTCATTCATTTTCTTTGATAAAGATAAAGACGGCAAACTTAATCGAGATGAAATCAGGTCGACTAATTTAAGTGTCATCTTATTCATCTATTAGCTACTCAGCACTAAGTAATTTATTAATGCATTCTTACACTCACTCTTAGACTTTGAAATTTTACTTTCCCACTACGGGTATCCGTATTCCCATTCCCGTGGGTAAGGTGCGGGCACACATTTTATGAGTAGAGATAAAAGAATAAAGTAAAAATCAGAAGAACATGTTGTAAAATTATTAGCACTTGCATTTTGTTCTTGAAGGACTAAAGAGGACTTAAGTGAGCTTAATCAATTAAAAAAGAACAGGCTTTTACTACAAATTAAAATTGAAGTGAAACGTTCATTTATAAACTTAGAATAGAATAGTTGTACACCAAACAACTTGTTAAGAATGAACAAACGTATAATGAGTAATACACTATGTTTGCTCTGTTTTTAATATACTAGTAGTATTTTCCTTTAATTCCGGTGCATTGGTTAAAACCTTTATAGGTACGGTCTCTTACCTTTTAGCCTTTTTAAGGCTGGTACAATATCAGAAATACCTTACCCGTACACAAGCAATCCCCTACATAAAAAATGACATTAATGTAATTTTTGAAAAAAGTTTTATATCCAATTAATCAAGGCTTTAAATCAATATTTGCACGGATAAATATTTAGCACTCTTCATTCTCAAATGGCGCATGTAAATTCTATGTGGATCGATCTGCTTATATTAACAAAATTCTAGTTGTTTTCTTACAATGTGTAAGAATTTACACTGAAATAAAAAATTAGAATATATAAAAAATATTAACGTACTGAAGCTGTACACCAAATTTTAAGACATTTATTTAATATATTTATTGAATCAGGCCATGCAAAACGAATAAGTTTTTTACGAAGACCAGGGGATTTATAGAACTTATAATGTGATCTTTAAGATGATTGAAGAATAAATCTATTTAGAGAAATGCTTAAGATGATGGGGGAAACCTTATTGGAGGAAGAGTTGTCACAATTAATTTTTGACGTAGATAAAGACTGTGATGGTTGCATCAACTTTGAAGAATATCGTGCCATGATGTTCGAAGTGATTTGAAACTACTTCAAAATGCTCAGATGTTTCATCTATATATTAAATTAAATTAGTGAATTAGGGATATTTTTAGTACTTTCATTATTAATTTTTGTGTTCATACTGACATACAAATAGTCCGGCAATTGAATACATACTGTCGCAACGTAATAAATAATGTTGAAAGACTTCAGGGAAAATTCATCTTTGAGACTTTAATGCAATATCTTTAACCCAGAACTCCAAAAATTTAATACACCTTTTAATTCCTAATCCGGTCATAAATGACCAGTATTTGTGTAGCATTTATTACAGTGAGCTTTATACAGGCCTTCAGATTCCTATTTAATAAACATTCATTGACATTCATTACAAATCACAATGCGTTTTTCACTTTTGCTATGCATCCCACACACAACAGCTTGGCCATTTGTACAAATTTTTATGCACTCTTTGCTGCTTCTCTTGCCATTAATAATTAATAAAAACAATCAAAACTGTCAAAGACATGTTCAATATAAAGTATATTACTACATAAATTTAACTACATAAACGCATGCATGAAATGTTTAGTCTGGGTCACAAATGACCAGTTTAATGGCCATTAATGATTTTTAATATCTAAGTCTTTTTTTTCCGAAAATGTCATCAATCCGTACTTTACAGCAGAATTAATTAATATAGGTGTAAACTTGTAAAAAAATTTACATGTGGGGAAGTGGTTGTTTAAAAATTGCATCAAAAAAGGTCACAACAAATGACCGGTTCGGAGTTCTAGTGTTAAACATACTTTACTTCAATTTTGAGTACTACAAAACTACTTGAAATTATATTGTTCTGAATAGTTATTAAAAAAAACTAAATGATATTTATTTATAAATTCAATACAAATAGAGAAGACGTACAATAAGCGATTCCTGAGCACCTGAACATCAGCAATCCATCCAATCTAAAAAACTTATAACTACATGTACTAAGTTTTCAGCTTACAGAAATTGAATTTATATTATTACAATATATGAAATTGCCAATTATTCATTTTAAAGAAAAAATATAATTTATAATACATGTAATTGAATGGTTGTATAATCATGGAGTTCATCTTCACGTCTGGCAGACAAAGACCTGACTTTAAACAAATATAGTAAATATTGTCTTTGAAGTAAAGCACACAATTGTTATGTTTACAGATTTTTTGTTATTTCGCATTGAATGTAAATAAGATTCTTCATTCCGAAGTCTCGAGAATACTTGATTAGATTATTATGTAATGATAATACCAGGGCATCCAATGAAGAAGACTGTAAAATGTTCATTAATAACCTAAATTTTAATGACAAATATGAACTATACATTTCTATGACCAAAAAATATTACTCTACCCATAATCAAAATTCCAAAAATGTAACATATATTTTAGGTTTATAATTAAAGTAACATTGAAAATTTGCAGACATTGTTTGGATAAAAATCGTCTAGTGGTGAAAGTTTATTTAAAATTAAAAAGTTTCTTAGCATTAAATAATATTGCCCGTAAATGTTAGCAACTGGATTTACAGTAATTGAGATGGGTCATTGCCAAAAAACACTTTGATGTTAGGCTTTTTTCAATGTTACCTTGAATTTTGAATGTTTTTTTTATAAAAAATCAAGGTATTTAATCAATCTTACAGCCTGATTTTATTGTCTAAGTAGAAAATGCATAACAATGAGTTCTTGTTAATAAGGTAGATTTATGGGAGATTGTGCACATCATGATAACACGATTTACAAATTTATCTATTGAATGCCCCAAGTAGTGGAAATACTGAGTGCCTAAAAATATTTTAAAATGCAGAACTACATAAAGATATCAAGCAAATTTTTTTCAGAAATCTTTGAGAAATTTTCCAAATCAAATTGAATTTTAACGATCAACTTGCAAAATGTCATCTTTAACATTTATTCGTATGTCGGAAAATCTCCATGACACTCTTAGCATAATTTTGAACTTTGCTGTTTCTATTTCTGACTTGTTTTTCCTAATTCTTCTTAGAACTGGCCTATTATCCAGAAATTCCCCGGAAAATCTAAGGGTTGACGGAGACTGAGACTAACAATCTTGTTTAAAAATTTAATCAACCCCGCTGGGGCGAAGTAGGGATCAAGCCGGAGTCGGCACAGTCACAATCTTGAGCACTGGGCAATTGTAATAAGGGAAGTGATCCAAATTCAATGCGTTAACAAATGAAAATGCAACCGTAAACAACAATTCTAGCTTCTAATGTCTGCATACGCTTAATAAATTTATTTGCATAGATATATTTGAAGAAATGTGCAGAACCTAAATGTGTCAAAGTTATTTGAAATAACATTTGCGAAAAAAACACGCCTTTAACGTAAACTTCATCAATTAATTTTGAGTGTAAGTTAACGATTTGGTTTACGGTCATGTTAACGTAAAACACCATTTGTTAACGGTGTTGTTAACGTATTGAATTTGGATCACTTCCCTAATATATTAGACAACTATTCAGGAAAAATTAAAGAACATAAGACCATTTCAAGTATATCTAATCATCTAAATAAATTCGGATTAAATTTTTAAGCAAAATTATTACATCAGAGATTAAGATCCATTTATTTAAAAATTCTTGATAGTATTTTTATAAAATCCTTGCAACCAAGTTTGAACACAAAAGAAGACTATATTTATAAATTAAATTTGCCACTTTTTAAAATTTAAAAAATTATAATTATTATTGTAAAATCTACTAAATTTAGAGGGAATAATTTGTAAAACTGACGATGACTTTGTAAGTCGAAATGTATCTGCATGTTCTTATTAAGGTTAATTAAACTCCTAAAAAACATCGACTTCATCTCAAGTTATTTATACAAAAGAAAGCCAAGGGTAAAATTGCATAACAATTTCTTAGATTGGATTTCATTAAAAAAATTAAAATTTCTTCTAATGATTTCTTAATATATCGATCTATGAAATTATTATTGTAAAATCTAGTAAATTTAGAGGGAATAATTTGTAAAACTGACGATGACTTTGTAAGTCGAAATGTATCTGCATGTTCTTATTAAGGTTAATTAAACTCCTAAAAAACATGC
>CABFPE010000297.1:753778-781827 GCA_900660155.1 Hofstenia miamia
TATATATATATATATATATATATATATATATTAGAGGTGGGCGCCACCGACAGCCGTCTAATATTGGTGGCGCAGACCCGATAAGGTCGACATCTATAGAACTGGATTAGGCTATATAATATTCCATACAGTAACCCTATAGGACCCATAGCCCTGTAAGAACTGTATTGTGAAACTATCTATTTGCAAAAAGGTCCATCATGCGTATACAAGCAATCTGATTAATAAGACATAACCTAATCAATGTTAAACGTCACTACCACATCAAGAAATTAAATGCGGTTTCCTTTGTATGACACGTTTCGTTTGTCTTGATATAGTTTTAGTTATCAATCGACTCAGCCATCTAAATTTTCCGGCGACGGTTGCTCAGCCGGCTGGCGCCCAGCTCTAATGTAAATTTATCATCAATATATCGATATCTAATTAAACAGTTTAGCTGAAATTTTAAAAATTGTATGGTTTTTCTTGATTGGCTGCACTCAAAGAAATTGATGGTGTATCAATGGTAGATTCATTCGCACTAATTGCCAATTAACATCATTGCTGAGAAGGATTTTACTAATTATTAATTTCTACATTGCCGCCCTAGATAAAACAAATAATATGTTACAAGACTTCATTACCAAAATAATATCAATTTTTAAATTGATTAGAAGCATCAATGGTTAGTTCCATAAATTGATCAACTATATGAAAAATTGTTTTTCGCCAATTTACAAAAAAACACTTTAAATCATTGCACAATTGCCAGATGTCAAGATAATGGTTTTTGTTCACTTATTGAAATATTCTTGCATGATGCAAACTAATCTGATAAATGGAGGTTAGAAATATATATATATATATATATATATATATATATTAGAGTGACCTTTATATAGTCCAAGTGAAAAAAGTGGCCACATTATAAAAACATTTTTGATAACAAACGAAAACAAATAGAGGCTAATAAACTGTATTTGAAAATATAATTGTCTCAGCTTGTAACCTGGTGACAAAGTTATTTGACAAGTTTGCCATGCAAAGCGTGAAATGCAATTAAATGTCTTGAAACTGAATCCATTAAACGAATTCTAACTTCTTGAGTTATTTGGAGGTAACTCGTTAATTCTTTCAGATTTGTGGGATTTTTTTTTCTCAACAAAATCTTTCAGAATCTGCCACCAGTTCTCTATGGGTACTAGATCTGGCGAATTCAGTGGCCATTGCATAACTTGAATATTATTAGTAAAAAATTCCTTTGTCAATTTTGAGGTATGAGGGGTTGCTCCATCTTGTTCTAAGATCCATGAATCGGGATATAAGCAGGTTGCGTATGGTACAAATTCCTCGAGTATTTGACAATATTTTGAACTAATAATTTTACCATTGCGATCTAGTAACATTAGATAAAATCAAATTTTGAAAATTGACTTGAGCTACATAAGGTGAAAATTTAAAATTTTGATTTGTGTATGTCTAACCCTCTCAAAAGGTTCTATTTCATCTGAATATTTCTGATAATAAGCTATATTTCTATAGGTGGCGCAATGCTGTGAAAGTTGGTCTAATACGACTCAATACATGAAATTTTTCTGTCTTTTCTCTACAATCCTTAAAGCATACTGCGAGTTATTCTTCATTATTGAGAAACACAATTGCTTCATTTGCTATTTGCTTTATCAAGTACATTAGCAGCTGCTAGAGAGCCTATAGCTGTTTGCGCTGTTTTGAAGTATTCACTTTCATTCCAGTCTTCTGGATAGGTTTGAAGAAAGCCATCAAATGCAGTCAGCTTCCTAAAAACCTTCTACTGCTTCTGGATATGAAGACAGCAGACACTTTCCATAATTATTGGGCCTATCCACCTGAGCTCATTGCAGTGTTTCATCTCTTTCAATGTCCTTTGAAAGAATTTAACCATTGTGTAGCCAAATTTAAGTCAGAATAAAGTAAACTCCGAAAAAATCTGTTCTTCTGAAAGATAAAACAAATTTCCTAAATTCTTACACTAACTTGCTACTTGGATATTACGTTGAGGATAAGAATAAACCAACTGAAGTAGGTTTAAGTCTCGTCTAGCTGCTTGTAGAGCAAGTACCGCCAAAATTTAAACATTCATATCAACTTTTGTTGAAACAGTTGTCGGCATCTCGCAATCCCTTCACTTCCGTGATTTCAAGGTTGAACTGAGATCAAAATCGCTAAATATAGGATCTGTATTTGGATTTCAGCATAAGGTAGGGCCAAGTGTTCTACGTTTCTCGGCATGAACTGATTCAACCCAAAAAAATCAACATCTGATAAGGAATTTGCTGGTGTTCTGCTGTTAACCAATTTGAAATATATATATATATATATATATATATATAAATAAAAGGAAATACTAAAGATATAGACTTTTTTACAGTTCGTCAATTTTCTGAGCCTAGAATATCAGATATAGAAGTTGATAAATGTTCTATCTCAGTGGAATGAATACATTTCTTTCATGCCATACAAGATAACATGTAGCTGACATAGAATCTCAAAAACAGTAAAAAATTGCATAAAGCGTATTTTTGTGTAAAATTTTTTTTCAACAATCAGAAAAATACATTAACTTAGATGATACTTTCATGGACCAGTGTCAGACAAGATAATTGAAATTCATGCATAGATATACATACATTCATTACTATTAAGTGCAGAGTCACCTTAATATTTTCAAATAAAATGTGTATTCTTTTTTGATTGAATAGAAAGAATCTTACAATCATCGTATTTCACAGTCGAAATGATGGAAAAATCTTCGGATAAATTATCTTCTGTTTGTACGCTGTGGAGTGGAAAGGAATCAGTTCTTTTACTTCTGAAAAAATGCATGCATCGTCTGCCGCGTTTACGTAACCTAAAAATTTCAATATCAGATATATAAGAATCATTAAAAATATTTTAAAAAATTTCACGTACATACAGCTGCTTCGCAACCTACTCGTGGATTTGTTATTCATTCAGGGACACTCTGTTTGCAAAGAGAACAATATCGAGAGACAGTCCTCATTATGACTATCTTTTTACAACACTAGAAAAGCTAAGCCTACCAGACATCATTTGAAGTCCCATGCATGCAGTTTGTAATAATGATAATGCTGTATTTTGAATATATTATGGAGATGAAATCAACGAGGATCACATACCTTCTTAATATTCCATCCTTATCATCATTGCTTTTTGATGATTTTCTCTTCCCAAACCTTGTAGCGTCATCTTGTACTTCATCTTTCAAATATTCTTTTTCTTGAACCTCTGGGCAGAACTTGACCTTGAACTGCCCATGTGCACGAGGAGCTTTTGTACTCTTCATGCTCTTCCAGTCAGCATAGCATTGCAAATCTAGAGATTGTCTTAATCGTCTACATGCAATCGAATCACTAGCCCATTCCTAAGTAAATATCGAGAAATTCAGTGATCGCCTCAAACAAAAACGTACCTCATTGTGAGTTACACTGCTCAATTCACAGCCCGAATCATCTCCTTCTTCAGCAGATGTGAATGTTTTCAAACTATCGCCTGATTCCTCTCGTTTCATGCAGAGTTTTTCTTCTGCCTCATCCATCAGTAGGTCACATTTTTCTTCTCGTTTTGGAGGTGGTTCAGCATCAAGACCTTTCTTCGAACCACGACGTGACCATGTAAAAAGTTTTTGATAAAACGATGATGTTCTTTCAACTAGCGGCTCCAGTCCTTCAACGCAGAATGGCAGCTCCAATTCTTTCGTCAAAGTCTCTGGTAGCTAAGCAAATATGAATGAAATATAAGAATCTCAATAATATTTTATATAAATATGAAATTAATTCGAAACTTTTGTAATGGAAAACATCTAGTTACAGAGCATCACAGGGAGCATTCAAAGAGATGATACATCATGAACAGCTAAGGCATAAATACATTTTTGTTGTGAATTCAAATTGAATGAAAGTTTGTAATCAAACATAGTTTTCTTCGAATGCCCCTTTTTAGCAGTTATTTAGAATTTCTAATTATATTTATTATGAAAAGCTTATTAATCGCAGAGGTTCTTTCATTAGATCAAGTTGATAAACATTTCACGAGAGCTTGAAAAAATATTCCTCGCTATATTTCAAATTATATAAGATGAAAACTATGCATAAAATTTAAATAATATTGATACGATATTACGGCAGTAATACTAGAAATGCAACGTGTGTTAACACAAATATGTCAATCATGGGACATCTGTGTAATTATAAATAAAGATGCAATTTGCTCACAATCATGACAATAATGTTACTGAATTTACATAATGAGCAAGACCATAGTTTTATTATCGCTTTTTAATGTGGTACGACATAGATTCAACTGAAATAAGTCTTAAATGAAAATAGCACAGAAAAAAATATAGTATTATGAGCTAAAGTCATGCGTTTTACCACATGTGTGGTCCACCGCCGAAAAACTTTCTATATGTACAGTATATTATTATAAATAATGATTAAGAGTTTATTGAAACTTTTCAATATTGATCATCAAAGCATCATCAATCACCAGTAAATATAAAGCATATTCACGTGAACATAGCGATATAATTACTATTTTTAATCTTGCTAGTAAGGTAAAAAAGAAGAGTTGTGTTCATGACATTTGATAGTTACTAAAACAGTTATAAAACTAATTTTTTTTTATTAATTACATAGATAAAAATAATAAAAAATATCTTCTTATGATGTGTCGCTGTACACTCAAGCAATTAAAATATGGGTTCCCGGATTGTCAATTAAATTAAAAAATAGACTTAAACCGTAGGGAAATTATTATATCGTCTTATTAATAAACGGGTTGCATATTAATTTAAGAAAGCAACTGAAAAAAATTATAATTGCAAAATTTAATGATTGTAGTTCAAGAATATCGCTTGGCAATCAATAGATCAAAAATTTCTAGAAAGTTCTACAGGCTTGCTGCATTGAATTTCCAAACAACAATAGTCCACATACCTACTTTTTGTAAAACTGTAATTTTGGTGGTGTTTTTATTGCCGGTTTATAAAGTAATTCCTTTTTAAAGGTAACTAGCAAGAAATATTCCGATTATGCATTATTATAATTTCTATTATTATTTAAAAATTATCATTATTATTATTTCAACAATTCATAGTTATTACTTTCAAACTAAATATTAGGTGATTTTGACATAAATTATTGAATTCTTCTCTCACTAGAAGATCGGCAATAATTTAATATTTGTAAGGTACTACGGAGCACAGCATTAAAAGATCAGAACAGTATAAACACCATACACACTTGTGGTATACCAGAGTTAAAAATCTCGGAAGGAATAGTTATGTTGAATAAGAATGAACTAGGAGAGCTAGACAGGGAGACAGGGAAGTTACTAACAACGTCAATGGAAATATCGATAGACTATACCTGTTAAGATACATCGCAAATGTACTAATCTTCTGGAGGTCATTGTCTAGTTAAGGAAGATGAGAGCAGATTGTGGGGGAAAGAAATCATACCAGAGTAGGATAGAAGCAAAGACAAGGTATAAGGCGGAAGGATAATCCTGGAGGAATACAGAAAACTGCGACAAAGATGAGAGCAACAAATGACTGAAGAGATAAACAGAAACACTGATGATAGCAGCACAGGAGTAAGAAGTCGGGGCAAACTAGGTAAAGAAGAGTTTAAGTAAGTGACAAATTCAGGCTATGTAAAAATGAGTTGAAGACAGTAGGTCATTTGATAGTAGGATGTGAGAGGTTGGCGCAGAATGAATATAATCTTAGGCATGACAAGATGGGATGACGTGGTCTAGATGCAAGAGGCATGTGTTATGAGCATAAGCCGCAGAGCGTCATACAGAATGCGATGACAAAGACGCTGTGGAGATTCAACATACAGATGAGCAAGGTGCTAGAAGTATGGAGGCCAGACAGTAGTAGTAGATGAAGAGGAAAGAATAGAAGCAGTGATAGACATAACATTACCAAAGGACAGGAATGTAGAAAGCAAGGAGAAACATAAGATAGACAAGTACGGCAGCTAAAAAAAGTTGAGGTAGTCCCATAATTAGTTAAAGCACTAGGCGTATTCATCAAGAAACATAAGATATACTTAGAGGAGTAGGAAGGAGCTGTAATACAGAAGGCAGCACTTTTAATAACAGCTAGAGTCCAGAGGAAAACTCTCAGACTCCATGGGAAGTAGTGAGTTCCCCAACCTGAAAGTCACGCCAGAGTGAAGCGTGTATATACAACATGCCAATATGCTTTAGAAAAATTGATATATGTATTTCATTCAGTAAAAATGTTCCAATACATTTTATGAAATTGCAATCAAGACTAAGTGTATTTTATATTTTTTGAAATCAAGTGTATCTATGAAATTTGGTACTTTTATTTGATATAACTCATCATTATCATCACCAACTATTGTATGGACTTTGTTTATCACATTTTATTCATGTTAATGGATTAACCGTTGATTTATGTTTGGTATAACATTTTTACATCAGACAAATATTTGTACTTAATATGAGAGAATTAAAAGGAAATTTAGCAATTTGATATTTATTGACTTTCTCCAACTAAATTTACAAAAAATTCATTTTAAAAAAAATAATTAAATTTGTGTTAGAGGGATTACTGTCACCCCAAACAAAAAATTTGAATAAATATTTTTGCATAAATTAACGATTAATTTGACTAAAAAAAGGGCAATCTTCATCACAAAATTTTAATTGATCATTACTGTATATAGAGGAAAGTAAAATATATTTTCCCAGCTATATCAAGTATAATTTCATGCAGTTTTAATTTAGGGAGAATTCAATAACTACGTTATAGGAGAAAGTATTTTTCGCAAAAATTAAACTCCAAAATATTGTGCTGCAACAAAACAAAATTGAAGACTTCTTGTGCTGATCTCACCACATACAAGACACATACACAAATGTATATTTACTATTAAATATTTACAAGTATTTTATATTTATAAAATTCGTATTATATTGTCTCTCATGATTATTAGTAATAGTTATGTAATTCAAATCAGAAATGAAAATGGGCTTAAAATTTAAGCCCAATTGCATTTTATGATTTTTGCCAAAAAAAATTTTTAAATTTTTTCGGCTTGCGCGTTTTCTAGATCTAAGTTGACTATGTTAGAAATTCATAAAATCTACAAAAGTATATGATACAAATTATATTTTTTAACACATTGTTTATAAGTTTATTGTATTCACTGTATTTGGTTTGATTTTCATGCAGTATTGCTTAATAGTAAGTTATTTTCAAAGTTTTTGGCCCTGCCATGTTCATTTCTGATTCAAATACTTGAAATATTTTTACTAAGCAAATAATTTTTTGAAGCAATTACCCGGAATTAGGTATTGAAAAAAGCTAAAAAATTTGAATATATAGAAAAAAATAAACGAGAATTCATACCTTACCAATTATTACAAGAAATATTTGATATTTGATTAAAATATTATATAAAGTTCATATGCATAAATAGTAATGAACATCTGACTTTTATAGGAATGTCAAAAGTGAAAAGTATGTCTGTAGCAATTGAAATATAGAATTTCATGTTCTAATATAACTATCCATGCGCAAATATTTCAACTTAACTTGTTTCATGAATTGCAAATTCAAAGAACAAAAAAGCATTATCAGCAAGTCAAAGCTATGTAATGAAGACATTGTATTTTGCTAATCACTCTTGCAAACTTAAAGTAACAATTGCTTAAATGTTTTCATTAAACATAAAGTCGCTCACGCCATGGTTTGTTACTACAAATTCAAAGAATTCCGTATAAACAGTGTAATAACAATTTTTGAATTTTTCTTTTTGCAGAAATGTTTAGAACGCCCACTACTGTCGATTTCACGCCTATAAACAAATATGTTTATTCGAGAATAAATTTATTAAATAACTTAGGATCTTTACAAAATTGGTAAACTTTTCAAATGTATAACATTATTCTCTAGACTATTGGGGTGTTGAGATATGTAAAAGGGGATGATGCTCACCTCGATTCCTTCTCCTTGAAGTATGTTGTGAATAAACTGCATATCTTCGCGTATTTCGTTGCTTACCAACTGCAAGCGCTGAACCTCTCTGAACAACTTCACTATGAGTGCCACCAAATGTGCCAAAGAGGCATGCAATGCAGTTTCCGATAACTCTTCTTCACTAAATGTATGACTTTAGGAGTCATACACTAACACTTCAATGAATTACTTAGTTATTATTATATATTTTCAGACTCGTTGTAAAAAACATCTAAATTTGAAAATTTTAAAATTGCTTCAAGTAACGAAAAACATTGTTTTTGGGTAATTGAAATAAATTGACTTAAGAAGAATTGTTAAATAATTCCTTATATTAACATTAAACAACTTGGGAAGTTAGAAAATTTTTCATGATTCGTTAAAACATTTTTAACGCTTATAGCTCAAAAATATTTTCAAAGAAAAACACTTTAATAGAAATTTTCAGCAATGCATATTCCTCAATAGATCTCAAAATTTGCAAATAACATAAAAGGTCATTAACAATCATTTCTACATCTCAATATTCATTATTTGACTATAATAAAATCAAAGAATATAGACCTACACAGGATACCTACATTGAGTTGCAAAATTTCTAGAGATTTAATACAGTCTTTACTTGTGACATCCTCTAATTTGTTTAGTGAATTTGTTGCTTATTTGGAAACAAATGGAATGGTTGTAAGTCAATAAATTTTAACGGCGTTTTTGATATTTTTTGTATTGCATGCTTGCACAAAATTATACACCCCCATTCTCTACTGTAAAGAGCATTTATTGTCTCTTTTCATTTTTTGTAATGCAAATCGCTAGGCCGTGGGTGGACAGTTTAAGTTTAATAACTTCGAATTTCACCTACATTTCCAGAGGACCAGAAGAAGCCCTAAAGAAACCATGTGTTCATTAAGAATTATACCATTCTCTACAAACCCGGGCAACGTCGGGTGCTAGTGCTCGCATCTTAAAATATAGCAAAGCATGCGTAATAATCCAAAAATCATTTCTCAATAATAATAATAATGAAATTGTACCACGATATATACTACACTTATAACAACACTGTTATTTAATAATATTTCTCACGGTAGAAGATATGCCCTTGGAGTGTTGTGTTGCTCTGAATTTGCCAATGCCTTAGAGGGTGAGAAAAACTTTTTCTAACGAATTTTCTAAGAGGAAAAAACTTTGTATTTGTAAATCTAACAGCATCTCATTATGCTAACAGTATGGGGTGAATATATATATATATATTATATATATATATATTATATATATATATATAATAAGAGTAGCTCTTTGTTCGAGTATAGTTCATTTACATATAGTTCGAAAGTTCGCACTTTACGAACTTTATTCAAAGCTAAAATTCGCGAACTTTTACTAACTTTAATAATAATTTAACAACAACAACAACAACATATATTTAAGTTCTCATGTACATATACATGTATTAAGTTTACGAACTTATTAAGAACATAAACAATGCAACTTTCTTCATATGAGCTTTGTTATGTCAGTAAATGTTTGTTTGTTGGTTAAGTTTATAAATTACATATAACTTAATAAATATATTTACTTATTGTTCTTGAGTTGCACATCTTATTCTATAATTAGTCAGATAATTGATATTTTGTTGTGTAATCATGTTTTTTCAAGTTCTTCTTAAATATTGAATAATTTTTTTCACTTCTTGTACTGTAATCCAATTTGTTCCAAAGCGATATTGAATAATTTAGGAATCCGTTCTTCATTATTTTTCTATTATACTTAGTTTTACCAAATGTAATTGTTCTTTGATTTAAATGATTAGAAATGTTCGATTTTCTTTTCCAAAATATCGATAAACATCTAATATTTTAAAGAGTTTCTAATGATCTTAGATGATATTTACACAATATTTCTTTTTATTTTTGTTGCTAATTATGTTTATTCCCCATTTAAATACTTTCTCTACTTTCGATTTTGCCTTTTTATTTAAGTTCGTTAATAAACAAGATGACTACAAGAAATGGGATAAAACAAGTGATCGAAAGAGTATTACCTTCCATTCTATTGGTATAAACTAGGGTAAGCTATGTTTTGTATATATCTAGGATGTGTCTGGCTGCTTTATAAGGTTATAGATAATCTATAGAAAGTCAATTACGTCAATTTCTAAAGTGTTTAGTCAATGAATCAAATATTCTCAGAGTATGGTCAACTTTCATGAAGCACGCTAAAATTACAAACTACTATGAAAAAATTAGTACCATTAACAACAGTTTTTTGAGAAATACACAAGTCTGTAATTAAAAAAGTCTACATGTAATTTTTGTAAAATAGTTGGAATAAATCCATTTTACATTTTACAATTATTCCCGCTAGAAAAAACTTGATTGTTGTGTTATAGCATTATTCTATATTAAATTTTGCGTTAAATTATTTTGTCAAAGAAATATTTAGTAATGCATTTAACAAATGGAGGTGTTCTCCTTATAATTGTATTAGAAAAATATTTCTACATGTGTGAATAAAAGCAGCGCTAGATTTAAAATTATTTGTATAAATTATCCCAAATGATTTACCTCTAAAAAGAATAAAGGCGCTCTCATATTGCTTTAAAGAATTTTACTTTGAATAAAAGCTTTAGACAATTTTAAACATATATGCCACTAATCTGAGAGCAATTGATTTTCTGATAAACATTAATTGAGTTCAAAGAAGCACGTGCAGATAACACATTGAATTAAGAACTACAAATTTCTTTAATGTAGCCTAACATTTTGCAAATTCTTTACAATTGAAAACTTATTCGACCTGAACTTTTTTTTGGGCTCCTCGGGTTTTGGGTAGTTTGGATCATGATGTTAAAACGAACCTTTACACAAATGTTCTTCATACCAGCACAATTAATTTGAAATGTTTAGAAACGTCATCAAGTCTCAAAATTTGGGTATTTTTTTGAAATGAAGTAAATATTTGTTTTACATTTGGAACTGATGGAGTTCACTAAACTTCATTCTTTTCTTATCGAATATAATTTATTTTACTTCTTATATTTAGTTTTTCCACACTAACAATTATAATTGGCTTTCGCTAAGATTGAGCAATACCAATAATAACCCAAGTGTAGACATTTAGAAAAATTTTATTAGTGTTTTATGAACTCCAATAAAGGTTAGGAAAGCTCCATAACTTTTTGAGTAGTAATCAAAAGTTTCATTGGGAGGAGGTCGCCTAAGGCTTAATAGGTCTAATGCGGATTAAGAATTTACTAATATATTTTCAAATGAAATAAAGAACAAGAAGAGATCCACCAACTACATTATTTTAATTGCACATCATTAATCAATGAGAGTAAATACAGATTTAATATACAAAGACAATCATTCTAATACAATGATGTACATAGAAGACAATCATTCTAATACAATGATGTACATAGAAGACAATCATTCTAATACAATGATGTACATAGAACGTACTGTACCTTATAGATTGCTTATGATGTTCATATGTTTGACTCTCTTTAATTTTGACAATATCCTCTTCCATTTTCTTAAATGCTTCATCCAAATTTGTTTCCTAAATTCATTTTTTAGCATAGACTTTCTAGTAGGCAATGAAACCACAAACAAGTGGGATGCTTTTAGCATAAATTGTTTACAATGCTTTCTTAGAGATTGGTATTAAAAGGTAGTGATTCCTTAATTTAGGAGTGCATGTTATAAGTAATAAGAAAACCAAATGCTGATTGGGTGTGCATAAAGCACTGTAATAACCTGTTAGGATTACAGTAACATAAAATAAAATAAACCTTGGGACTTAAAAATTTTTTGTTGCGAATTTTCGGTGATAGTGGCCATACTTCTGATCTCGGTGGAAGAGTCAGTGCCGTCTTTTCTATCACTGAAAAGTAGTTGTATTTCTTTGAAGGGTTTTGATGCACAAACTAAATTTTCAAATGAATAATGTATCCAAAGTCAATAATCTTAAGTAAAATAGCATATATTCTACATGTATATTCAAAATTTATACATACACAGTTCTACTAAAAACAACAAATCATATCTTTCATATATATATATATATATATATGTATTCATTAATGTATAAATATATATATACATATATATATATATATATTAGAGGAATTTTGAGCGAATCCATATATATATATAGTTAGAAATACCCTATATTTTTCGTACATTTATAACTAGCGGTTATGATAACATAATAGTGATATCATTGAGTAGTGTGTAGCTGGAACAGTTTTGATAAATATTTAAAAGTGATTTACTTACGAAGACGCTTAATAGTGTATATAAACTGTTATTTGATAGTAATTTAATGCTCTTATCAGATAAATTATTTATAAATGGATTGTATCGAGATCTTGTTTTTCCTAGTGAGTGTGATTTGCAACAGATTTATTTAATTTTTTATAACGTCAATAAATGATGGGCTACTATTATATATCTAAAGATATACAAAGAATGTAATTCACTCGACTGTTTATGTGTGCAGAAGAAATTAAATTGCTGCAGAAATAAACAGAGACATCACCAAAAAACTTTGATTGCCCGGGTGCTCAATGATTTAAACATATTGATATCAAGACGAATTCTAAAACTTGAAGGGTAATTAGCTCCGCATTGTGTATATGCAAGAATGAAAAGGAATCAAATCCTATCCAAAAATCCAAAACGCAACAAAATATTATAAGGGACTGAACAGGAAAGGTAGGGATGCCTGAAACAGTTAGTGTAACAAAAAGGTAGGTATGTCTAGATCTCATACATACAATTTAAACGTAGAAATGTTCAGAAAACCTTTTAAAAAAATGTAAAACTTGATAACAGAAATTTTCTATTAAATGTTTCAATGCAGGCAAATTATGCACGTAATAATTTTTTGTGATTTTTCTTTTCACTATATATATATATATATATATATATATATATGCAATTACCTAGAAACTAAATTTCAAGTAAGACTAAGAAAAATGATTGAATTATTAAAAGTTAATTGATGTTAGGCCAAAAGGGTTAATTAAGTCCTAACCCATTTTTTATTTTGATTTTTGCTATACTTGCAGCTTTAACATTCGTCATCCTTTACATAGCGAACAGAGAATGATAATTGTTTAGACTCACTAATGTCTGAACTTTCATTAGCTTCGTTTACAATTTCTTGGATAATCAAGTCAGAGGCAATACCCAAAATCATATTTTGAATAGAAGGATATTCCCTCATTCAATGTGTTCTTTCAAAACGGTATCTCCACTTTTGACTCTAAATTCAAATAAATTTCGAAGCAGAGCTTCACTACTCTTGGAACATTGGAATGCTAAATTATTTGTATAACAAAGTAACAAGCAATCTATAGTAGACTCTAATACCAATCAATTACTTTTAACAGTATCTGAATATGATTTATTAAGAGGTTTAACAATGTTCATACTAGTTGATGATTCCAACTTTAGCAACTCATAACAAATATTTTTCATTCAATATGTGATCAATGATAATGACTTAACATATTTAATTGCTTTTTCAAAAAATTGTTTTATTTTTCTGAACGGCTTTTTTGGAAATTATCCAGTAAAAATATCACTACAATGCTTGTATTTTTATGTTGATTAGCCACACCATTAACACAAAAACCACTGCCACCATCTTTTTAAGAATACAAAAGTAGATAAGATAGAAGATTACAGAAAATCCCGTTTTTTCAAATTATGCGACTTTTTGAAAGGGCATGGAGAAAATTTGGCAATGCCCCCTCCAATGTTGCTACGTGCCTGCCTGTTATTGTCATGGACAATGAACATTATTCTTATTCTGAGATCAAAATATTGGTTAGATTCTCAATTGATAACATAACATATTCTTTTATAAATTTAAGTTAAAACTAAATTCAAGACAAGTCAAAATTTTGACAATGAAAAATACAAAGCGTGATAGGAGAACTGTTTATCCTAAAAAAAATTTCCAACATCCTCTTAGTTTATTGGAGGGTCTCAAGCCCTCATCTAGCGACGGCCCGGGAAACAATTGTGGAACTCTGCATAAAAAGTGTTTTTTGTATGTATTTATCTAATATTTGCTTATTAGGTATGGATTTCNATATATATATATATATATATATATATACTTCCTCATAATAAAATTATTTTTAGGTTTAAGTTTTTGTACCAAATAAGAGCCAGAAAATTAAAAGATATTACAGTAAAAATATAATGGCCCAAAGAAGAACAAATTACAAAAATTCACATCAATTGCTTTGGAAAAGCTGTGGATTTAGTAATCCTCTCAAGTCTGCATAATTAGACTGTTCACCAATGGCTTAACACATTTCTTGTGGCCAAATTGTAAACTATGGTCCATGCTTTTTCTTTTGGTCTGTGCATAAGGCTATATTGCAAATAAGCATTATGTCTAGTCCATAGATGTTCAATTTCTGACAAATTACAAAACATAATTCATGAGAAATGTTGATAAATTTTGAGCCTTAATGCATAGACATCAACATGGTATCAGGTTTACAGTCGCGTTGGGAAACATTTAAAGGAAGATATTTATCTAAAAGTAAACATTGTAATACGATAGCATCTTTCATTGAAAGATTGCTGATTATTATGTAATAAATGAATTCTGTATATTTCTCTAAGACTTCTTGTTGATACTAAAACGTGCATTGGTGAGCTGCAACCAATTGGAAAGAATTTTCACTTCCATGTTTATTGCGATTTGCACCTTTCATAAAACGTTCGATTTGTAATTAACATAAACTATCTAATTCATAGCATTCCGTTACGGAAACAAATTTTTGAATTTACTTTCTAATCGGCTCTTAAAAAAGTTGCCATTTCACAGATATGCGGCATGTGATACTGACAAGATCTGACCAAATAGTCGACTTGACCCAGTATTTCTCAAAATAATACATTTCTGAACAAACGCATATATAGTTAACCAAAGCAAATTATAAATAAATATTACATTAGCAAGGCAATTGATCTTGATACGTTCTTTAGTACAGACAGGTATTGATATCTTAATAAGGAAGTCATAGGACATGTAAGTTCATACAATTCAATGTCCTTTACTGCTGACTTTGATTTTGCACTCAAATATTTTCCTATAAAATAAAGCCTTAAGTGAAACGTCGCATAGTTCCTTCGTTTTTACTCATATTTCTATTCTTGCCATTTTGCCTCAATATGTATGAGGTAATTGTTCATTTTTACTAGAACGAGTGCAGACATGCCTATTTATCTATATATCTATCTCTCTAATTTTCCAAAAATTTGAATCTTCATACATTAATAGCGCTAACTTATACTGAAGAATTCGTTTGTAATATTTTTGTATTGAAACCCATCAGCAAAAGAAATTATTTTACTATTGCCTTAGAATGAATTTTTTTTCTAAATGATACATTACAAATAATTCTAAAGCTTAAGGGTAAATTTGAGCAATTTTAATGTGAATTTCTTAGTTTAAGTTATCATCCACTTGAAATTTATATAAATAAGAATATATATATATATATATATATATATATATTAATTACATATATATATATATAACATATACATATAAAAATCTATATATATATACATATATAAAACTATATATATATATATATACATACATATACATATATAAATCTATATGTATATATATATACATATACATATATAAATCTATATATATATATATAAATATATATATATGTATATATTATATACATGAATATACATATATACATATATAGATTTATATATACCTATATCTGATATTATAAACATTAATATAGGAGAAAACTATGCTAAACCTGTGCAACAAAAGCTGTAGGGGTGTAGGTATTCCACGTGAATGACTTCGTTTCAAATTGAGTGCTTGAGCTTTTCTGATGATTTTTAGAAACTTGTCCACGACCAATCCTTTGATTAGCTTTTAATTTTAAGTTTTGTACCTAAATAATTGTGAATAAGATGATAACTTTATTACTAAATTTCATTTAAGCCGACTCATTTAGTTCATTAGACAAGGAAATTTATACAAGACCACATTGTGTCTTTAACTATTCAATAACTTTTGAATTTAAAAACCTAAGTGTTTGCTACCAGAAATATAGGCAGATATTTGTGTGGATCGATTTTTCAAATTCCAATGCGAAATAAGTAATATGCATTTGAATTATATGCATTTTCAGATTTAATATATAGAAATGACATAAAGTTGAATTCTGGGGGATTATGGGATTTTTGAATTGGATTAAAGAAATATTAATAATATTTAAATTTATTCAATATCTCTTTTTACCATTCAATTATTTAGGGATCGAAATATGAATGAGAAGGTTAACTGTCTTGTTATCGTTGTGTTCTTAGCAGACTTGTCAACGAGTCGAGCTTCTAACGAGCCGAGCCGATCCGAGCCGAGCCGAGCCGAGCCGAAATTGAGCACAGTATTTGATATACAACGAGCCCAAAACGAGCCTATTTTAAGCAAAGCAAGTTTATAGTTCTGCTTGTTAATTTGATTAGCGAGATTTTTCTTATTTTTTGCAGTCAGTATGCCTTTCCTATTATTTTATTTAAGAAATGTTTATTAAGTAATAGGAAGAGCTATGTAAAAAATTCTTTGAGCACAATATTTTTAAAAAAATACCGAGCTAAAACGAGCCTCATTCAAATATATTATGTAGCGAGCCGAGCCGAGCCGAGCTTGTTGACAAGTCTGGTTCTTAGGTATATAATTAAAAAATGTTTACCAAATTTTCTGATAACGTAATTCTATTCGAGCATCGCATTTGATGAATAACGCGACATGTGATCATATGAGAATTGAGAAAAAGAGGAGAGGTTCTTTGGAATAAAATGCATGCGATTTGTGAGCTTTGAGTACTGCGTGGATCGGTGTTCACACCCTGTGCGAACTTCACGTGCCGTAAAGATGTTGCACTTTCGGTTGTTGGTCTAAAATCAACAGTGCATAGATTTTGACTTAGTTGCATCCAACAATTATCGTCAAATCACATTATTACAAAACATTTATTTTAAAGTTGTGCTTTCGCTTAATTGAAAACTGAAAAATGATTATGATAAAATCCCTTTATCTAATTGACTATAAGAACTGTTATTTGATTGTGATAAAAGTTGATAATCCGAAGAATCCGGATCGATTTTTGGCAACTGTACCGATGATGCTATCTGATAATTTTTTCAACTGCTTAAAGTCGATATAACCCGAACTAGAGGTCTACGGTACCAGAATTTGTATGTTACAGGTTCCATTAAGTTCCATTGGATTTCGTATCAGTACGGTACCATCCCATGTGGTCCCACGTCATAGCTTCTATTTTGGCTAAATATTGCAAAAATATTAATGATATTGAAAAATCCGTGGTCCCAGTTTTTTTCATTTATGGTCATAGACCCATGTTAGTACCAGTCTCTCTGAATTACTTAATCTCATTGGACTGAATGATCCCGCAGAACACTAGACTTAACGATATAAAAATTCAAGAACAGTTTGAATTAAAATTTTTACCTTGGTAGGTAACCAAGTAAGATAACCCCAATTATTGAAGTTAAATGTTCTATTCTAGTCTCTTGTTATCTACAGAAATTATTTACTAATATTTTCAATCAAAAGATAATTGGCAATTGGCAAATTACTCACAGAAAATTTGTCAATTTCTAAAACAATCAACTTATATAGATAGCAATAAACATAAGATTGAAAAATTAATGTGGACATACGTGTTCTTAGGATGTTCATACGTAATTCTAAATTCATCTTCATTGTAGATCTTCGACTGCTTGTAAGAGCAGAATTTGGCAGATGGAGACGGTCTACGAGGACAAAATACTACAACACTCTTGTAAATTTTTGGGCCTGGTGATAGACTGTCATCGTAATAACTCGAACTCGTCGAAAAATCTTGCAAAGAGAATCGTGAGTCTACAGATGATAAAGATGTAGGTCTTTGAACGATTTTTTTCTCTGTATTCTGGACTGAAGCATAATTGAGTGGTGGCACGCATTCTTCAATGCTGTTGATATCATAAAGAGAATCACTGGATTCGTTAGAGATCAATGATTGCCGGCGACGTAGAAAGTCGGCCTCATTCGAATAGTAACTATCAGGGCTTGCTTTTGCACGAGAATAGTATCTCCTACCTTCCTGTCTTGATCTTGAACGTTTGTAATGAGACACATAATCTCTATATCTACGAGGGTTTAAGCCATGCTCTGTTATCAAACGTGCGGTTCTTTCTCTACTCAATAAACGGTCTTGGAGCGGCAGCAAGTCTGGAGTAGATTGTAGACTTATATCAAGATATGGACCTAAATATATCAAAGCTTAACACTAGAAAGACTAAGTGAGTCAAAATTGACCCAAATTAGACTTTTGTTTACTTGTGTATGCATTCATTAAAAACAACAGCAGGTATATGCACCACCAAATAAACTGATAATCCATTTGAATTTGCATGTATAATTTTTTTTTCATTTTTTATATAATGTTCTATTTTGAAATGCTGCATGAAAAAGAATCACAAGAAGCAATGGTCTTTCTAGTGTTAACGGTTTTTAGTGAGTTTTAGCAGTTTGCAATGTTACCAGGTCATATTTTTTATACATAAAAAGACACCTGGAAACGAGTCAATCTGATTCAGTTCTCAGTTTTGCGATCCAAAAATCGAGGAAGGATTATAGTTTAGTTCAATTCCATTTAAAAGCAAAAATGTCTTTCGACAAGATTTTATAGGTACATCATAATCAAAAGGTTTTTTGCTGAGTTATTGATATGGACCTAAATATATCAAAGCTTAACGGTTTTTAGTGAGTTTTAGCAGTTTGCAATGTTACCAGGTCATATTTTTTATACATAAAAAGACACCTGGAAACGAGTCAATCTGATTCAGTTCTCAGTTTTGCGATCCAAAAATCGAGGAAGGATTATAGTTTAGTTCAATTCCATTTAAAAGCAAAAATGTCTTTCGACAAGATTTTATAGGTACATCATAATCAAAAGGTTTTTTGCTGAGTTATTGATATGGACCTAAATATATCAAAGCTTAACGGTTTTTAGTGAGTTTTAGCAGTTTGCAATGTTACCAGGTCATATTTTTTATACATAAAAAGACACCTGGAAACGAGTCAATCTGATTCAGTTCTCAGTTTTGCGATCCAAAAATCGAGGAAGGATTATAGTTTAGTTCAATTCCATTTAAAAGCAAAAATGTCTTTCGACAAGATTTTATAGGTACATCATAATCAAAAGGTTTTTTGCTGAGTTATTGATATGGACCTAAATATATCAAAGCTTAACGGTTTTTAGTGAGTTTTAGCAGTTTGCAATGTTACCAGGTCATATTTTTTATACATAAAAAGACACCTGGAAACGAGTCAATCTGATTCAGTTCTCAGTTTTGCGATCCAAAAATCGAGGAAGGATTATAGTTTAGTTCAATTCCATTTAAAAGCAAAAATGTCTTTCGACAAGATTTTATAGGTACATCATAATCAAAAGGTTTTTTGCTGAGTTATTGATATGGACCTAAATATATCAAAGCTTAACGGTTTTTAGTGAGTTTTAGCAGTTTGCAATGTTACCAGGTCATATTTTTTATACATAAAAAGACACCTGGAAACGAGTCAATCTGATTCAGTTCTCAGTTTTGCGATCCAAAAATCGAGGAAGGATTATAGTTTAGTTCAATTCCATTTAAAAGCAAAAATGTCTTTCGACAAGATTTTATAGGTACATCATAATCAAAAGGTTTTTTGCTGAGTTATTGATATGGACCTAAATATATCAAAGCTTAACGGTTTTTAGTGAGTTTTAGCAGTTTGCAATGTTACCAGGTCATATTTTTTATACATAAAAAGACACCTGGAAACGAGTCAATCTGATTCAGTTCTCAGTTTTGCGATCCAAAAATCGAGGAAGGATTATAGTTTAGTTCAATTCCATTTAAAAGCAAAAATGTCTTTCGACAAGATTTTATAGGTACATCATAATCAAAAGGTTTTTTGCTGAGTTATTGATATGGACCTAAATATATCAAAGCTTAACGGTTTTTAGTGAGTTTTAGCAGTTTGCAATGTTACCAGGTCATATTTTTTATACATAAAAAGACACCTGGAAACGAGTCAATCTGATTCAGTTCTCAGTTTTGCGATCCAAAAATCGAGGAAGGATTATAGTTTAGTTCAATTCCATTTAAAAGCAAAAATGTCTTTCGACAAGATTTTATAGGTACATCATAATCAAAAGGTTTTTTGCTGAGTTATTGATATGGACCTAAATATATCAAAGCTTAACGGTTTTTAGTGAGTTTTAGCAGTTTGCAATGTTACCAGGTCATATTTTTTATACATAAAAAGACACCTGGAAACGAGTCAATCTGATTCAGTTCTCAGTTTTGCGATCCAAAAATCGAGGAAGGATTATAGTTTAGTTCAATTCCATTTAAAAGCAAAAATGTCTTTCGACAAGATTTTATAGGTACATCATAATCAAAAGGTTTTTTGCTGAGTTATTGATATGGACCTAAATATATCAAAGCTTAACGGTTTTTAGTGAGTTTTAGCAGTTTGCAATGTTACCAGGTCATATTTTTTATACATAAAAAGACACCTGGAAACGAGTCAATCTGATTCAGTTCTCAGTTTTGCGATCCAAAAATCGAGGAAGGATTATAGTTTAGTTCAATTCCATTTAAAAGCAAAAATGTCTTTCGACAAGATTTTATAGGTACATCATAATCAAAAGGTTTTTTGCTGAGTTATTGATATGGACCTAAATATATCAAAGCTTAACGGTTTTTAGTGAGTTTTAGCAGTTTGCAATGTTACCAGGTCATATTTTTTATACATAAAAAGACACCTGGAAACGAGTCAATCTGATTCAGTTCTCAGTTTTGCGATCCAAAAATCGAGGAAGGATTATAGTTTAGTTCAATTCCATTTAAAAGCAAAAATGTCTTTCGACAAGATTTTATAGGTACATCATAATCAAAAGGTTTTTTGCTGAGTTATTGATATGGACCTAAATATATCAAAGCTTAACGGTTTTTAGTGAGTTTTAGCAGTTTGCAATGTTACCAGGTCATATTTTTTATACATAAAAAGACACCTGGAAACGAGTCAATCTGATTCAGTTCTCAGTTTTGCGATCCAAAAATCGAGGAAGGATTATAGTTTAGTTCAATTCCATTTAAAAGCAAAAATGTCTTTCGACAAGATTTTATAGGTGCATCATAATCAAAAGCTTCTTTACTTAGTTATTTGCTTCCAATGTAAAATAAAGTCGAAATTTGAAATTATTGTTAGTCCAGTAAATTTCCTAATTTTACTTAATGGTAACATTATTGCAAATAGCTTAAATAATTTCAGCCTATTTCCTTCAGGCATTATTGATTGACATAGGCCTGATAGGACAAAGTCGGGGCGGGCTTATGCCAAGGTATTTGAAAAATGATCTGAAATTTAATAAACCTGACTATTCCGAAACAATGCACGCAAGTCCAAGAGCCGTGCTTCTAACGAGCAGAGCCCTTTTATAGAACGAGCCTTTTTTAAAAAAGGAAATGCATAGTTCTTCTATTTAATTTGATTATGCAGATTTATCATATTTTTTCATTCAATATATTTTTTTGTAGTAATATTTCGAAATATTTATAAATAGTAGCATGAACTATGTAAAAAATTCTGAGAGCGCAATATTTTTAAAAAATATCGAGCTAAAACTAAAATCATTAAATGGTTTTATGTGTCAAGCCGAGCCGAGCATAAAAATTTCTATTCGTTTACAAGTCTGAATTTACATTTTGTAGTTTTACATTAATATCATATAGTTTTCAAGAACTCAAATTAAGATTTTCAATTCCAGTGTGGAAATTATGTCAGACATTTTTTAGCAAATCCAGCTTTGTTTAATAAATCGAAATATTAAAGAAATTGTTTTTATAAGAATCGTAAATAATGGGGCCAAATTGACATTAATTCAAATGCATTAGGGTGGATTCGGGGCAAGTTTGGACTTAAATTTTGTGTCTATATTCTTCTCTAAGAGGTCTACTTAGAAATAATACACAATTTGGAATTTAGTTCTGTAAAAATTTATTGATCTAGCACTGTTACATAAATGCAATTTCTTTGAAAGCCTTTATAAAAATCAAAGACTAAATCTATTTAATAAAGATAAATTGATGAATAAAATGCACTGTAAAAATGTAGATGTATATTTTTACATTGATACTTTAGGAGTCCTTTTTTCGATTTGTGCTCCTCTTAGTAAACTACTAATACCAGTTAAATATGAAGAATTTTTTTTTGAAATTTACTACACCTTTATTGGTTTTCAATACGAACAAAATTTTTATAAAAGTATCTCTTAAATTTTGCCAGCACAATATTTGTATCTTTAAACATAAACTTAGAAACTGAAATCGATCTTTAAGAAATGCAATAAAACAATCAATACTTTAGAATTAACTGACTTCTAAAAGTTTACTGGAGATTGGAAACTTTGATATGCAGAAATTAGAGATGAGAGAATTATGGGAATCTTTTCAAATTCGTATGAATATATTCAATTACCTTATTTCAATTTCAAACCTTGAATTACCAACAGAAAAACGTACAAAAATGAATGCCCTTATGGTCTCGATTTTTCTAATAAAATCTCGTCAAGTATGCCATTATTCTGACCACATCCTCTGTTCGTTTCGGTACAGAATCGTACAAGCTATGAGTTTAGGAAACCTCAATAGTATTTCAGACGTCCAAAAATCATTCCCACAGTTCGGTGAAATTCTGAATTTCAAAGATATTTTTGTGAGATTGAATTTCCTCTTCTACCAAGCGTTGTTAATGATGTTTGCATCAGGCGATTGGGCAGGCCAATGCGCTGTTAAGAACTTGAAAAAATTGAGGGTTTTCACATAAGTTCCGTGCGATGACAGAGACCATTGTTCTGGGGAAAAATATTGACACATAAGTAAGGTCTAATACTTCATCCGGTTAAGAGTGCATTTGATAGTAACGAGAACTCTGGGACAGGAATATGTGATAGCACCCCATACCATCATTAACAGCCTGTTTTTGGTTCTGCTCGACAATGGGTAAGGTTGAATTTCTGGTCTTTTTGGCAGCAAATCCTGATTCTATTATATTGCCTGACCACCACTATAATACATTCATCCGTTAAAATCCATTGTTTCCAAAACGGTAAACACATATCTATATTATGTTTGCACTACATAATCCGCAACTTTCGTTTGAAGGACTGCATGGTGTTTTAGTTTTTAGGAAGCCAGTTTACCAACGTTTTTTTTTCCTGTATACGCGGTTTCAGTGTTGCTAAGGAAATTGGGGTTGGTTGAATTTACTCAAAATGCCTTTTACAAGGCTTTTTTAGTGGCCTTTCATTAATAAAATCATTGCTATTTGTTTTGTAAGCTCCACCTTCTTTTGCGTCTATTTTTCCAACTGAAACCCTGTTTTGGTTATTCTGAAAGATGCTGCGCTCGGTTTCAGCCCTGCTTCTTTCATAGAATTTTATTTCCCTCCAAAGAAAGGATAAAATTCCGATCTCTTATCTTAAAGTTGTTCTTACTTTACATATAAACGATATATTGGCTGATCACGAGATGGAGATAAACAATCAGATGTAAAATGTAATTAATAACAATTTTTGTTTCTTGGTTTTCACGAGAAATCCTGCCAATTATAATTGCATATTGCAGATTTCACGTGATAGAATTCTTCGATTGCTGTCGATTTTTAGTCCTTATGCTATCACTTATCACTTAAATTTGATTTTTAACGGATTTTTCCCAAATTTAATTTAATTTTTTTCAGAACTAGAACAAACCATTGTCAACAAAACCAAAAATTCGTAGATTATTAAGATTTTGAAAGATACTATTTCTGACTGGTTTTTGGTGGTATTGATCTTACATAAGAGAGTTTTAAAATAAACATATTTTTAGGTATTTAGAAAATAAGGTCAATTCTATAAACGTAGGCAATTTTTATGAAATATGCCAGAGTTACAGATTACAGGAAAAATTTAGTATTTTTTCTCTGAACTTTTTCAAAAAAACATATATTTTTAAAAAATGTAGAGAAAGGCAGTTCAAATTTGGAAGATGTAAAAATGGAGTACACAAGAGGGTAATAAGTATTTTTATTATGATCATTTACCAATTTCCTTTTGCGGTCCTCAACTTTGATAACTTTGTAGCATTAAATGTTAAATTTTTTCTGCTCAAACTTAAATCTATTTTATAGTGAAGATCAAATTCATCTATGCACTTAACAGTCCTTGCATAAGAAATCTTTTGAAAAATGAAGCATATAAAAGATAATATGTTCGGCGTTATTGCAGATCAGGGGACTCTGATATATAAACATATTTTTTCTACACAACACTGTATATGACGTCATCTAGAACGTAAACTTAAATTCTAAATTTTACAATATTTTATAAACCTAAACCCTAACCCAAGTCACAACGTAGCGTTTCTTAAACCTAAACCCTATAACCTAAACCTAAAACCTAAATTTTTCAATATTTTATAGACCTAAACCCTAAACAATGAATTTTTAACATATGATGACGTAAACCCTTAGCATGTTATTTGACGTCACTTCGGCTTTTAGAAATCCGAGTCCCCTGATCTGCAATAACGCCATATCTTCTACTTCTTATCTAATATTTAAAGTTTAGCCTTGTTTTTAATTTATGGAATAAAAGTCAATAAGGTCAATTTTGTCTATTTTTGCAATTTAGGTCAATAATAGATTGCCCTAGTCATAAACAATGTGTTACATTTGATAATATTCCAGTATTTGGATATATCCATAGAATTCCTCTAATTTGTACTTAAACATACTAACAATTATGGTAATATTAATAACTTACCAATTTCTTCTCGTTTCATTCATTGTTCGGTAAATTGCAATTTACCGTCCACCGGCCCTACTTAATTCAACGCTACACGCTCGCCAACAGAATCAAAACAATTTTACAAATGACTTATAGATAAGCCATACTAAGGTCACTCATGTGTTCGAATTACGCCTTCTAGCGACTAATTGCGTTGAATTTTGATTCACAGTTATTTAGAGAAATAGTTTCCACGCAATTCCTTCAGTTCAACTATTTCGCTGATAAATATTCAACAAAGTATAACATTGAAAATTCACACTGATAGTTTTATCTACAGCACAGCTTTTTCTATACAATTCAAAAACATGGTTTATTTACAATTCCAAATACGGGATTTGAAAGAAGTGGGTTACTTTAAAAAATTATATTTGTAGCTATTTCAAACAGTAGCATTTATCAAGTAGAGTTTTGTAGGACAACCGCTATGCTGACACAATATCAATCATTCTGTAATTTCCTAAAAAATTTAACCATATTTTGATAGAATAGGTCTTTCGCATCTTACAAAATTATGATTTTATCATATATATATATATATATATATATATATATATATATATATATTATTATTATTATATATATTTTTTTTCATATCCAACAATAAAGTACTTTTTACAGAAATGAAAATTTCAAGAATCTTTGAAAAAATTTCTTTATTGCTTATAACAATAATATTCTTGTAATTAGCTCAATTTTTTATCTTGGAGATAGATCTCAGCTAATGAAAGTCATCATGACTTTGGGATATGTAATCTGTTACATCTAGAGGACTACACTTTTTTTTATAAGAACCAGTAAATTTTTGCTGAGGCTCATCTGTTCTTATTTTTTTTTGGCACTTTGAACCTTAAATTGTTCTTATTATGTTCTTATTTTTTTAAGGTAAACAACAAGTTTTGGCTATTTACTTTACTGTTTAGAGGATTTTAGATGCCACTGATTCTTTTTGCTATATTTTTATTATATTTTGTTTGATTCTCTTACGTTTAGTATTTTTAAACTTTTGGAACTGTAAATAAGTATCTTTTGTTACTATTCATTGAAAAAATCAAAACAAAAAACTACTTTTTAAATACTTTCAGCCTCACTACTGTTCTTAAATTGTTCTTATTTTTTGGCATTTTTGAGCCTCATTGTTCTTATAAAAAAAAGTGTAGAAGAATGTGTTACATTCTATATTTTTAAAAACTTTAAAAAACTTAAAAAACTTTTCGCATACTTTAAGTTACTTGATAGCTTTACACTATTAAGCAGTATTTCCACTCACAATAATCAAATATAAATCACGCCAAACATTGGACGTTTGAATTTTCACATTCAAAAAATCAAGCTAATTTTACTAAAAGAAGACATGAAATTTATATATTCAATATAAAGTTTCAAGCAGTAATAATAAGCAAGACTTTTGTTCTGTAGTCTATTTATTATGAAGCTTGGATCGGACCGCAAAGTCAATTTCACTGGGAAGAATTGCACCGGAATTTGGAAGATAAACGGGCAAAGGGTGGACAAGGGTAGTGTGAATTTGCACACAGAAATGAAACACTAGAAAACATCCATTGAGTAAACAGCTAAAAAACCTTTCAGAATCGTCTTGTATGTACTTTATATTAAAATAGCATTTTAGAATTTTTAAAAAACTAATATAATAATCGGTAAAAAAACTAATTAAGAGCTGTTACTAGCAGCAAAGTTAACCTGGAGGCTAGGGGACTTATAGGTTGGCATGTTATTTCAATGTAATTTATATCGGTTTTTTGATATTGCTGTATTTTTAGTATTCGCAAATAAACAAATAGTTCAATAATGTAAAATAAATTAGTTTTTTTTCAAAAGTAAGTCACTTGAATTTGATGGATCACTTCTTTCAATAAAAATGTATCCATTAATTGATGTTTTATAATCTGAAAATCACTATTACCTTTATTCTGAAATTCCGACGAAAAATTATTCTCCATAAAGCTAAGTACAGACAACACTTTTTAATTATTATATCAGTGAAAATTTATTACATTCCTTCATTCATACTTCAAACAGAAATTTAGTATGTTCAGAAAAGGTACCTGCTTGTGGATAGGCATATATATATAATCAGAGATGTCCCTTTAAGTAGTTTTTACAGGAAAATTTGTATGTAAAACAAAGGGTAAAAGTTTAAAGATCCTTTTAAAAGAGTACACTTTTAGGAATTGCTATTTGCGAATAGGCAATAGCTTAAAGTTGTTCATATATTGTCTAAGTTACTGATTTTCTCCAAAGATTATTCTCTACAATTTATTCCATTAATACAGTGAACAACATGATGTTGCATGCTGTCAAATGTGTTAGTTCAAATAATATTTAGCACTATAAATGCTAAAATAGGTTCGAAGGACCCTTAAGACGTTTATTGTTTACTTCAATATTCATTCAGCAAAAACACTAGAAAAAAAATATATATAATAAAATATATTATGTCATCAACATAGTAAATTATGACAACTACAAATTATAGTTTCTGTATCCCTTGGAGATGCAAGCACTACATAAGAATAAAAAGAATCTTTTCCAATTTGGAGAATCCGGAGTATTCATTTTGAAGAAATGCAAAGACCACATTTTTAATGTCATTTTTTATTTCTCGTAAATCATTCAATACATTTATGTTATATTTTCGAAACAGAAATTTACATGTGCGTCTAAAGTAATCAGTTTTTAGCTTTATTGCATTTTTTTCTGACATTCTTAAATGAGATATGCAGTGATACATATTTCATTATGATAAAGTCAGTATTTCGTAATAAGTCGATGAAGTATTCAATATCCAAAAGTCAAAAGTTGAAGTCTCATCGACATCGGTAAAATTTGAAGATTTATCAGAGTAGTTCTATAATCTTGTCTTCCAATTATCCATTTAATACACCTTTTCTGAAGAAGCTCAAGTTTGATAACCTCACTAACATCAGCATACCAGATTACTGATCCTTCTAACAATGCCGATAAAACAAGAGATTTATACGATGTAGACTTAACTATATATACACATATATATATATATATATA
>CABFPE010000297.1:786984-809834 GCA_900660155.1 Hofstenia miamia
GCTCGGCTCGGCTCGGCTCGGCTCGGCTCGGATAGGCTTGGCTCGTTAGAAGCTCGGCTCGTTGACAAGTCTGCTTAATGGTGCACTCCTGATTGACAACCTAAGCTTTCTTTAAACTCTTGTATGTCTTATTGTCAGCCATTTTCCCCTTTCCGTTTTACAATTACAAATTTGTATTTGTACAAGAAATGAAGCGTTATTTATTATGAAATTTTTAGTATTATTTTTGCATCAATTGCACTTTTTAGGTAAAGCTAATTCGTGATGTCATCACAAGTGATCGGGTTAAAATAAAGATGTGTCCGCTGCTGGAAAAGGATTTTAAGTTACATTTTTAAATTGTTAATAGTTGCATTGCAGTTTTAATAATAAATATGTTTTTGGTCATCATATGAAAATGTGCAGTATTTCCCTCTCAAACATGCAAACAAAACACAGTGTGTTGTCTAAGTAATTTATAGTTTACACTGGGACACCTAAAGTATAAATGAGATTGATGCGCGTTTGCTATTACAACAACATTTTCTGAATTAACTGCAATTATTGTCGACGTGGATTCACTTTTTGAAGTAAAATTGTCAATTGAATATTATAGTTGATATAATGTTATAATGCAAGATAATGTATATTTATTAATAAAATTTTGAAGAATTCTAGGCCAGCTGTGCAGAAATTTGAGACCCGACACTGGCCCTGGCCCGCTCCACTCTTAATGTTACGGCCCAAGCCTGGCCTGAACCGGTTGCCACTCAGGGCCACACTGAGCTTGTGCCTATGCTATAATGCATCTGACCCGTGTTTGTCCTATTAAAGTGTCCCAATTCCAATTCTGGATTTTGAAGGCATATTTTACATATTGTTAAATGATTTTTCATTATATATTAAAATAAATTGAAGCCCATCCACTAAACTGAACTATCAAGCAATTAAAAGTATTTGAAGTTTGTGGAATTCATTTAGACTGCGAAGGCAAAACATTTTTCAAGGTCATTGAACGTTTGATGATATCCACTTATTTGAGCATGTATTCTACATCTTACCGCTCTTAGTCGCTCGCTACGATGAATCTATGAATATACTTGTAAGCAATCATCAAATTTTACATTGAACTGTACATGTAAATCTACATATCATTAAGCACTTCGCCAACGAGGGGATAAAAAATTTATTTATGCTTCCCGAAGGCTATATTAGCTTAACAAACTCATCTTTAAAACACGTTGAAAAATGTCACTGCAATTTTTAGGTACCACCCAAGAATGCGTACATGTTGTCAGCATTATTAGAGGTCAAAACAAATAAAACAGGGGAGACTGAAGTTTTACAATGAGTGGTAAACCTTAACTATGTTGGAACCAGTTCGTATACTGCCGCGTATTTTTATGGTTTTTGCTTAGATACAGAAGTATAAATCTGACGTAGTTTTCATTTGTTGTTTTACCGAGGCATGTGTATATTACTTAAATAAATTCAAAAAATCTTTGTTGACTTAATAGTGACAAATTAATCGTTGTGGTTGTTTAATGGAAAATGAAACAAACCAATAAAATTGCAAAAATTTTTTTCATCAGTACTAAACTTATTATCTACATTTTAGCTTGTAGGCACATCCCTACGAAGTCAGGATAAACGCAATGAGTCACTTATGATAACAAAGTTTTATGGTCGGTCCACAAAAGCAACTATTGCTAATTTTTATCGTTTTTGCATTCAGTTCTGCACTACTAAATTTCAAGATTTCTTGCAATAACCCAGAAACATTGGCCAGATTTTTCTGTGGGATTTACTGGGATATTTTTAATATGTTAATTAAAGCCGAAACTGAAAAAATCAATTAACCCGCTATTTAGTTCACATAAGTCTCCTGAAATTGCGATAAAAGTTCTCGAAGAACACTGCACTCTTTTTGCACAATATTTTGCTTCACTAAAACTAAGAATAAACACATCTAAACTCAATATTCTTTAATTAGACCTAAATCCACAAACGTTGTTCAGAATAAACTAAAACTTAATCATACGTACATAGAACAAGTTAATTTATTTAAACATTTAGGCATCATTTTTGATTCTCAATTTAATTTTACAAAACAAATAACTAGTATTATTAAGAAAATGGCTATTTCAAATAAGGCTCTTAGTGATGTATCACAACAGCTTCCAACCACAGCAAAAATTCAATTAATTCACACATCAATACTAAGCCACTTTAATTATGGAAACATCTTGTATACCAACATAAATCAACAACTTTTGAATAAATTCAATGTGCAAATGAAATGGGCTATAAAAATAGCAGTTAATCATTTATATAACAGATATACAGAAATCAAGAAATTATACAAAAACTGTTCTAAATCCACAATGCATTATTTATAAGAACATATTAACTACTTTCTTTAAAATATTTAATAATATTGTTCCATATAACAAATCCAACTTTCTATACTTTAAAATATTGCTTAGACATAATCATAGAACACTAAAAATTAAGCCTCTTCCATGTAACAAGAAAATAATGAAAAATTCATTTCTCAACACATCAATAAATATATGGAATAATTTACATAAATCTATAAAATAAATAAATAAATTAAGAGTATTCAAAAACGAAATTAAAAAATACTTTTGTAGTTATACAAAGCAAAGACTTCAATGCAAATGGCGAGGTTTTAAATTTTATAATAGTGATTATTCAATAGACCGTATCTAACCTAAATACACCATAGCCCAAGCTAGTAATTGTAATTATTTTTGTAAATATTATTTTTGTATGTGTATTTTTTTATGTGTTTTGTTCCATTATTGCTATTGTCTGACGCTATTTAGAGTGGTAAACAGTATTTTATATTGTAAAATGCAACTCTAAATATAGATATTTCATTTTATAAATGTTAAAGCATTTAAGCAAGGCTTACTCTAATTTACTAATGGACTATGTGTTTCTTATAGAAGTGAGTCTGTAGATTAGAAATATTATATATTTGAAGCATTGTTTAAAAATACAATAACAGGTTTGTACATTACAAAAGGTTTAAAATTCATTTGGCAATTAAATTAGAAAAAGATACTATTGATCATAAAAAGTTTAAAAAAATGTTTAAGCGAAGGAAAATATTCATTCTCCACAGAATTTAATCATCTTTTTTGTTCCAATCAATTCAATATAATTCCAAAAAATTGAATCAAGCGTTATATGCAATTAGTACAGTTTTAGTTCTGAAGTCTCAAGTTATTCAAAAAATTATATAAATTTTGTGAGCTACACAATATACAACCGGTGTTGCATGAAGCAAAAGCTCAGATAGAAGATGATATCAAGCATGTTTAAGCTTTAGAAAAAAAGCTTCCTTTTTCAACAGAATACGTATTTTTGGCATTATTATAATTTGAAATTCTTCAAGCAACGTTATGTTGTTGAATCTGGACACGTTTCAATATTCAGTGTTTAATGTATTAAGTAATGCCTATTATACTAGGCAATTGCATTTGCTGTAGCTTGCGAACGGGATGCTTTTACATTGTTTTTTTTCTCGTCGTCAGTGGCCTGGTATGCATTTTTTTATCGACTTGGCAACTGCGCGGCATTAGCTATGAGTACAACGTCACACCTTTCGAAGGAAAAGATCCCTATAGATTGCCATCTATATTTGCCTTCATTCGTCTGACCATTTACTCGATCCGCATAGTAATAAGTTTACTCATTCTTGCTGGCATCAAACTTAATTCAAAATTTTGTATTACCCTAGTGGTTGTGCTTTATCCAGTTTCGGTTTTATCAATATTCATTCTCAATATTTATTGCTATCTTCAAGAGTATGAAGACTTTGCTATTCCCTATGCTGCATGGTGGAAGTATCTTTTGGTCGTTTACTGGCTTTCAGAAATAGTTATAGATCTTTTCAATTTAGTAATTCTGGTTTCATACCATGCCTTAGTACGCATTGGTGGTGGTAAAAAAGCTCGTACAAACTATCGATTAAAAAATGCAATATTTGATAATATGTCTCAATTACCACCCAAGGACATCCCTCAAAGTGCCGTAAAAGCCACTCCACCCACTGCTCTTGCCACAAAAGAAACAAAGGAAATCCTTAATGAATCAGCTGCTCTCGATAAGTCGCTAACTCATATTCTTACAAATAGTAGTGGAGAAATCACGTTCAACGGCAGACTTAGTTTCGAGCAATCACTGGGGAATTCCTTAGACTTCAATCAATCTGCAATTTCAACCTATCGATCAACTAGCGAAGTGTGCTTTGCCAAAAGTCATCCAGATTCACGAACTATAGATGAAACATCTTCAGGAGGCAAGCTATTAAACTCATCAATTCACTTAATAAACAAGTCATTCACTAGAACTTAGCAACATCGAATGGAATCCGGAGCTTCGATTCCAACGTCAGACATGTACTTTGTTTTTATGGCCTTGAGCAAAGTGTGGAATATATTTGAGTAAAGATTTGTAGTTCTTTTTGAAATCACATTGAATATATTCTACAAAAAAAATGTGGCCAATTTAGAGCAATTGCTAAAAATATTTTGTATGCTATGTATTAAGATAGCACGCGAAATCAAATTTCATACGCCATCGCGCGACAGAAATATTTCGTAATGATAATAAGTATATAAAAATTTTTGTAATGCAGTATATAGAGTAATCTCTCCCACTTACGGATGGCTGTGCCTAGTGCATTCCTAAAACAAATTTTAAACTAAAAATAATGTGTGATTAGTACTATACGGAAATATTATTTAGAAATTTAGGTATTCAAAATCATATTAATAATGTGTAAATGGGGATTTTCTTTTTGAAATATCAGTATTTGTTTTAATTAATGCTTATTTTTATTTGTTCAATTAAGATAAGTAAAATTAGAACAACTTTTGTTATAAATACTTTTTTAATCTTCTAATATAACCGTGATTTTTTGAATTTTTTCTCTCAAAATGTAGTTACATAGAAAAATTATTTACCTATAATTAATTTTATGAAATCATATCAACAAATTACGTCATTTCTAAGGAATACTCATAAAGTTTTCGAATTTAGAGAACTTTAATAATATGAAATATTATAGTATTTTGTTGTTAATTGACCCTCTTAGAGTCTGAGTAAAACATTCATAAAATATATTTCGCTAAGACATTAGCATCGCCAGTTTCCACATTCTCTTTCAATTTTTATTTTCTATTTTTAAAAATAATTTATATTTATACTTGGTTGCAATGAGGGCTAGTCAAGCAGTAATGGAATTTCATTGATGTCAAATAAAAGTCAACTGCCAAATTGAAGAACAAAGTAGTACAGGGATGACGTCCAGAAAATAAAGTTAGCCCGAGTAAAAAGAAAAAATTTATGGAGTTCATTAAAAGAGAAAAAAAATTTTAAAAAAAATTACAAATATTGTCAATTCAAGTCTTTCATTTAAAAAAGATGATTTATAATTTGAACTATAATTCGGATTACTAAACATTTTATTGTACATACATAGATTTGTTATATTTTGAATATTATTATTAAATTAGTTGTTAATTGACCCTCTTAGAGTCTGAGTAAAACATTCATAAAATATATTTCGCTAAGACATTAGCATCGCCAGTTTCCACATTCTCTTTCAATTTTTATTTTCTATTTTTAAAAATAATTTATATTTATACTTGGTTGCAATGAGGGCTAGTCAAGCAGTAATGGAATTTCATTGATGTCAAATAAAAGTCAACTGCCAAATTGAAGAACAAAGTAGTACAGGGATGACGTCCAGAAAATAAAGTTAGCCCGAGTAAAAAGAAAAAATTTATGGAGTTCATTAAAAGAGAAAAAAAATTTAAAAAAAAATTACAAATATTGTCAATTCAAGTCTTTCATTTAAAAAAGATGATTTATAATTTGAACTATAATTCGGATTACTAAACATTTTATTGTACATACATGTACATAGATTTGTATAACCTGCATAGTATTATTAAATTTTCACTGTTAAAATGGATGCTACACATTTAATAATGATATATATTTTATTTGTCATGTATGACTTCGTAGGAGACTGAATTTTTTTTCGAGAAGTTCATTTTTTTATTCATTAACAAAAAACAAGTAGGTAACGGAGTTTTGAAAAGTTAGCATCCCTTTTATAATTATATACCATTTACATCATAACATACTATTCCTCTATAAAATACGTATATGATAAATGGTGTATTCANATGTCAAGTAAAAGTCAAATGCCAAATTGAAGAACAAAGTGGTACAGGGATGACGTCCAGAAAATAAAGTTAGCCCGAGTAAAAAGAAAAAATTTATGGAGTTCATTAAAAGAGAAAAAAAAATTTTAAAAAAAATTACAAATATTGTCAATTCAAGTCTTTCATTTAAAAAAGATGATTTATAATTTGAACTATAATTCGGATTACAAAACATTTTATTGTACATACATAGATTTGTATATATTGCATAGTATTATTAAATTTTCACTTTTAAAATGGATGCTACTCATTTAATAATGATTTATATTTTATTTGTTATGTATGACTTCGTAGGAGACTGAATTTTTTTCGAGAAATTCATTTTTTTATTTATGAACATAAAACAAGTAGGTAACGGAGTTTTGAAAAGTTAGCATCCCTTTTATATATACCATTTACATCATAACATACTATTCCTCTATAAAATACGTATATGATAAATGGTGTATTCATTTAGGGTTAGTTTACAGTCTTATCACCAAATATTGGCATTGTTGAAATATTAAATTGATTAAAATTTAAAAAACTAATTGGTTCTACAAATGTTTTCCATTGTTCCCCAATATTGCATTAATTTTACTACATGTATAATTTAAGTCTTAGTAGCATATAAATATGTATATGTAATGAAGAACAGCATAGCTTCAGTCTTAATTTTTAACTCTAAATGCTAACTATCGTGTGACCAAACTCAACGATCTTATTATGGAAACTATTAAAAATCTTAATCAATTCTTCTACTCTTAGAGTTGCTAAGTTTTCTTAAGGAAATTTGTGAATAGAGATGAATTTTTCTTTTTTAATATTGATCCTCGTTAAAAAAATTTTTATGAAATTGAATTATAAGTATATAAAAATTTTTCTAATGCAGAACATAGAGTAATCTCTTCCACTTACGGATGGCTGTAATCCAGGTGACACTAAATATTTAGTATCACCTTGATTTCAATATAACTACGTAACATGATTCATGTGTTTTTGAAGTAAGTTGAATTTCTATGCAAACCATATAAGTGAAAATATTGTCCTAGATCTTCAAGTGAATTGTAATGGTGTTCGATTGTCGATACTCAGATATTTCTGACTTTGTGAACCATTTGAAATATAAATCTTAATGAAATTAAAGTCAATTTTAAAGTCAAAATTTAAGGCAAATTTGTGCACTGCACCCCACCACAAAGATCACTTGGATTTTTTGTATTTCAGTTCACATCCAGAAAATTTACTATTAACAATCCAAGAAAATAAAAATATACACTCGTGTACAAAAACCGGGGATATTTTTAATAACTTGTGAAATTTATATGGGAAAAAGATAAACAACTATATTCTAATGCTTTTATATTAATGAGAAACTGAGACTAGCAAAATAATAGAACATTGTGATTATCTGAAGATAACTTAATACAAAGCTTGGTATAAACCCATTGATAACCCTGTTAAGCATTACAAAAACTGTACGGGTTTGCACAGGAGTGTTTGGGCAGTCATTCATATTATTGAATCAACTGGAATATTTTTTAATAATATACCGGCCCACGGTCCTGCATATAATTGTTTCACATACCAATTAAATCTATTGCTAAAGAAAAATATATTATATATTTGACTTACTTTCTAAAATATAATACATTTTAAGTTTGTTTCCTTGTTGTACATCATTTTATTGATTTTGTAATAAAGTTTTTTTTACCTAAGCTACGTAATACTTTTTCACCTTTAATATAAAAAGACTGAAATGGCGAGGTTATAAATTTTACAATCCTAATTACTCTATTAATAGAAACTAACATCCCCATAACCCAAGTTCATTATCATTCTTATTTGTAAATATTTATTGTTTGTTTTTATTTTATTTTGTTTGTATTTCTTTTCTTGACGCCTTCAGAATTATTATCAGTATTATTATTGCTCAAACAATTTCTGAATATAGCTGTCTTTTTCTTCTTCTAATGAAATACATTTTCTCAAAGACTAAATTCATTTGTGATGAGATGGAGAACTAAATTCTAGGGCTCTTTATAAAAAATACGTACAGAATTTCATTACGAATAAAAAAACAGACTGGTTACTAAAATTCTTTTTTCTAAGTACTTAAAAAATATTTTTGTGATTTTGAATATATTTCAAAAACTGTTGTTAAAAGTAACACATTAAATGATCCTTAAGAGCTCTTTTTAACATCTGAGTCCATTGTAGTATTTTCCCTGGTTACGTCTGCAGCCAAAGTTTTCTTCAATAGGATAATTTCGTAAACTCCCAGCCACGTGACATCATCACTTAGCTGCTTGACGCGATCACAAACACTTATCAAACCTTCTAGTATCATTGACATTCTTTTCACAGCACAGTTAGCCTGTTCATAACGAATCATCTCAAGATTAATTTCCAAGAGCTTCTGTTTTGTTTCCGGATCCAATTCCAATGGCTCCATTTGTTTTTTGGAGCCACTTTTTTTGAAGGCATCTTTTTTGAAAACTTCTGTTTTTCCTGACCGAATGTATTCTTGTATAGGATTTCTTTTTGCTATTGATGCCGATTTTTCTTTGTAATCTGGTTCTTGGAAATTTTTTGTTCCTAAACGTTTACTACTTATATTACTCATGAATAAGCTTGTAATTTAAGAAATGGTTTAAGTCTTTGAGGCGTGGTGGTACATACGTGTCCCACCCAAGCAAATCAGTTTTTTCTAGACTGCTATGATTCACAGTGTATTTGCATTTTGCATGGCTTATGATCTTATGATACTGGCAAGTTTATACATTTATAAAAGTTCAGCAAAATTGATAATTGCTCTTCAAATTTTACTTGAGCATGATATTCCTGTTTGAGCAATCTGATCCCTGATTTGGAAATATTAATAATTTAATGAATTATGGGGTTTGTCAACCAATTTGTGTGCAAAATATTACATTGATCAGAAGTTTTTTACGATTCATTTTGGCAATCATTAATTGATTCCCTTAAGGTTATATGCATTTCAAAATTTAATTTTGATGATAGGGTGCTGCTTACCATCAGCTTAATGGAATATCATACGTTTTTACAACTAAAGCAGCTTCAGTTTCCCCATGAGCCCTAAAGGGTTAAAATTATATATTCTCTTGATTGTTAAAATTTATTTTATCATAGTAAAAAATAGTAACAAATAATCACCAGAAAACATAAATCATATCATGAAATATTTGTGACATCTGGTAAAATCACATACTTAAGAGTGGCTATAAGTTTAATTTCAACAAGTTCGTTCTGAATAAGGTGCACAAAATGGATATCTAGAAGTATATTGATGAAGTCTTTTGCCTTAAACGAAAAGTGCGTATTTATTTAGAGGGTGCCCTTCGATATTGAAGAAATGGAAGCACCCCCATTTGTACTTCGGTCTACGCAAGGGTCTCTTGACAACATCAGGAGATTTTGCATAGGATTATCGCAAACCATTGTGGAATTGAATCCAATTAGCTAATACAGTTAATAATCTTTGCATACTTTAAGAATCCTTTCCACACATTTTATATAAAAATGAACTCTATTCATCTAGTTTAGCACGTGTGCGTGTATGTGTATTTTCATTGTAAGCAATGAACTAACTTAGGTTATATTCAATACGTCTGTTCGTGGTAATCTTTCCGGCTGGCAGAATTTCCCTACGTCTATATAAATAGTAGGATATTGTATTTTTCAAGCTCTTGTATCAACGATAAAGAAGTAGCCACCTAGCAACTGCTAATGTAATTCTTGTTTCAGAAACTCGCAAGCAATAACTAATGTCTATGTTAAAAAACGATATTCGTTGTGTTATTTATCTATAAACTGTTCCGGAGCAGGTCTTAAAATGAGTTGCAACATTATTTGAGGCGATCCAAATATACATTGGTCCAAAGATTCTCTTGGTGAGAATGAAGTATTTCCGTACCTAAAAAACCTGATTGCCAGTCCAGAAAAGATCAAAAATCAGTTTTAAAAGCCTTTGTAGGCACCGTTTTCATCTCTCATAATACAAACCCATTACTTGAATTGCAATGGATTAGTGGCACTACATGTAAATCAACCCATTTGTTTAATGGCAAAGCATTTTGTTTGGCAGTCATTACTATTAAGGTATATCTTGAATTTCAATTTTTATCAACTATTTCTTCTTGAGCGCAGATGTTAAGTTCTCTAAAGCATAATCAGCGCAGATGTTAAGTTCTCTAAACCATAATCATTGAATCCTTAAGTTCTGCTTAGTTTCCATCATATGTTATGTTCAGAACTAGTAAATGTTGCATTGCGCAAAAAATATCTATAAATCATAGCTGGAAATATATCCACAAAAATTAAACTTGTGATGATTTCGAAAAATTTAACACGCTAACACATTTAGTATTTTTAAGTAATTAAAGCCATTTTTTAGCTTTCAGATACAGAAAAAACTATCAGGTAAACAATTTCTTAAGAACAATTTTTGGCCAAAACACCTAGTGACAAAGTTTCGTAAGTGTGTTTTAATAATTGCAAATAAAAAGTCTTCATACGTAAGAATTTTTCGATTTGATTTGAAATTAACTATTAACACAAAGATTTAAATAGCAAGACTTAATCTGCCTTGGCAATTTCTAAATTATTCTGGGCTCGCTTCAAGCCATTGCAAGAATTACATTGGAAGCAACTAATGACAAAAATCAAATTTACTAAGTAATATTCTCAACTAGAAATTAAAAAACCCGACCTCTAATGAATTATGTCATACATAGCTATATTTACGGCATTATTAGATTTTGGACAAAAACTGAAGAAAAAAATTTCGCTTACTATGATCATAACAAAGGTCTTTTGATTTTCTTGAGCTTGCACATATAGGTTGCAGGAGGGCCTACTTTGTTCTCAAGCTGGTAAATTGAAGTAAAAAATGAGTCAATTATTTTAGTTAAAAAAATTTCTTGGATATTCAAAATAAACACCATAAATTTCTTTCACCTCTGAATTTTGCATTTGCTTCGAAACAAACGGAAGGTTCGGTGGCACAAATTAAAAGTTTTTCAAGTATTTAAATGTAATAGAGTTTTTGAATTATTGCATCATAAAATAAAAGGTTTAGACATATATTACTGTTAGTGAATCTTGCTAATGCGCAGCTTGAATATGCGTCAAATAATTGCTTTTGAAATGCACAAAATTTATTAAATATTTATAAACGTCCTCATTTTATTTGAATGTATTTTCTTACAAGATATCATACATAGGTTAGCTTGCTAGATAAAGTTATACAGGCCTGTGCTGAGATGTTTTTGGCCTCATTTTAGTAAAATATTTTACAAAAATTACCAGGGCTATGTTACAACTATTTCAAACCTGATTGATACTATAGTTATCAACTAAATTTGACTTACTGGAATGTAAAATGCATTTTTCAATTTTCAAAAAATCAAGATCGTCTGCGACAGGGAATGAATTGCTGCGTTGTAGTACGAAGGCTTTAAGTTGAGCCTTGCCGTATTCTGAAGGCAAACTTATTGGCCCTGAAAAGTCCTCAATGCCTGCTTCTTTGTTAAGGATTTGATGGTACACGCTTTTCAACAAAGACAAATTTTGTTGTAAAAGTAGTACACCATCTCTGTACATCTAAATTTTGTTAAAACTAAATCAATAAGGTTTGGTACATTTCAAATTTTGTCTACTACATTACTATCTAATACAAACGTTTACGTAGGTATTTATAAAATATAACTGATTAGAAAATTAAATGAAACCAGCAAAAAGATTGCTCGTGGTTTACTTGTTGTAAAGATTACATTTAGAGAAAAGAAAATCTATTCAACTGATAAAAGCAAAGGACAGAAGATTATAAATGCTGACGTACACAAGCAATTCATTAGTCAGATTACATCGCTTATTTCTTTCTTAACTAAATCGGATTTACTCTACAATTGGACTTCTTAAGAGTCAGTTTTACACTATAATATTTTTGGAAATGGTCCGAATCTCTATATTATTTTAGCAGTAAATATTAGACTTAATTTTTATATTGCTTAAAAACTTTATGCAACGCGACAACGTAGTTAATATCTGCCTGAAACCTGCTGAAATAGAGATTTGCTTGAAAATTGGAGCCTGTTTTTCTAAATATTGATGCCGAAGTAAGTGTTTATCCTTGTATTTCAACCACTTGTAAAGATTATTGGAATTTGTGTAATTTTTGTAGTTGAAAAAATGCGATTACAGTGATGTACCAATGTATATTATGTCTGTATTTTTAAGTCTTAAAAAGATATTCCTGACTATTGCACCCCAAAGCTAATCTAAAAATTTTTTGAAACCCAATAATAAGCAACCATTCCGAAAAATCTGACATTTCACTGAATTTATAAAAAAATAATACCACTAAAATTTTGCGAAATTTTTCTGATTTGGGTTTGTCTTCGCTGTCCAAATAGTATGCCCATTTACAGCATTCTGGAAAAAAACTAGTGATAAGTCGAAGTTCATCATGTAAATCCAAAACCAGAGCAAGATAATATAAGACATCATCTTTGAATTGTTGTTCGTCTAAATATAATTTTGACATTGTTACAAATCCCTCGCATTTAATAATGTAAATTTATAATGGACAGCAGTCAACGTTGCTAATTGAATTTAGAAATAAGTGGAAATTGTCTTCCACATCCGAAAGAGCACCTATGTTTTCAAAAATTAATGATTTGGGAAAGCAAAAGATTAATTAGTCTTAGTAGTTGACTTTAGATGATTATCCAAATGCTCTTCTCACCTATGTTGACGATAGTACACCACTGATAGCTGGAACTATTGAAAAAAATTATCTGGCTCTGATTATTTTCTAGCATTGCTTCCAATGCTTCTCCAAGCCTATTTGGATATTTCTGAATCCAGGGATTTATACACATCTATGGGTAAGTGCGTTTCCCTGTTATGGTGAAAATTTGTGAAAAATTTTTTCAATGAAAAATGCTCTTCTCCTTAACTATTACACTTATGCAACTACTGTTTAGATAATAATGTTAAAAGAGACATTATGATAGAGCGCTATCAAATGTATAAGCTGCCTCCTTCATTGTTTCCACATTAAATTGACAATGCTGCAATGTTGTTAGAAGGATTATGGAAAAATTTGTAGATAAAAAGGAAGTACCTGGTTGCCATATTTGATCTTTGAAACATTCAATCTTAATTGTTAAGTCAGTTACGTGAAGACTAGTCATTCCAAAAGTTTGAAAAATGTGCAGCACATCAATGCTCCTATAATATATAAAAATGCATATTTTGCAATTGAATTAATATTATTCTGAATAACTAACTCTAATTAAGTGATAGATTTCTATTAAGTCCCATGTGAATTGAAAACTGGTCCCTGTTGTACAATACTAGTAACTGGAAGCAGATAAGATTTGGTGTTCAATTTGATAAATATAATGAGCATAAATTTAAAAAATTATGTGGAACACCCAATCGGCTAAGTTTCTCCAGGAGGATTTCATGTGAATCTTTATCGAAGGTTTCAATAAAATCATGCATGACTTATTTTCAGCAAAATCGGAATATATAATCGATCCATTAAAACTAGAAGTCGAGTAACTGTATAGCTTTTTATAATAAACACAAATTGAGAATACGTTATAGTATTTCTTCAATTATTGGAAATAGTATATCATAAAGAATCCGTTCAATTATAATGATAGTTTAGATAGGTTCCCAATAGGACAATAGTTATTAATTATATTTTTGGCGCACGTTTGTATAAAGGGTAAATATAACAAATTTTCCAAGAATTCGGGAATTGACAAGTATTTAATATATGATTAAATATGAAACAAGTTTTTTTTAAAAAATATACATGACCAAGGGATGAATGCTTACGATCGTAAGCTTTGGCATTATGTATTCAAATGAAGACAATATTACCCTAAACATGTAATTCAACAAAGATATACACTTCCATATCTTCAATCCAGCATCAAATCTTTCAAAAGAACACTTGGATATTCCAACCCTATCAATCAGTATTTGCAAAAGGCACCCCAAATAAAATTTTTCACCTAGCAATGAGCTGTTCTGCCTCAAATTCTGAGAAAAAATCACTTAGTGGCAATAAACTTCACAAAAATCGCTCTTAAAATTTAAATTTATATATTTTGCTTAACATGTGACGACAAAAGTTTAAATGCTATTGTCACAAGTTAAATAACAAGATTTATCAATTGCATTGACCATTTACCAATAAATACTATTTAAAAACCGTGAAAATATTTGTAGGGCTTCAATAGTTGTAGTTAGCGCATGTTCATATATTGAATAAAAAGAAATTGCATGAATTAACCATTGAGCTTGGATATATATATATATATATCAGGGGTGTTGCTAGAATATTTTTCACATGACGCAAAACAGATTTAAGTTTTGACGCATGGAAGAAAGAAATTGAATTATGGTTGTTAATTACTGATGAGAAAAAGATTGTCGAGCAGTTTGTGTTGCTTTAAACAATAAAGGTAGAGCAAAGGAAATTGTCCTTTGTATGGAGAAAGCACAGTTAAATTGCAATGGTGGCATGAAAAACTTGCTCCATGAAAAGTATTAGACATTTTGTTTATCAGAAGATGATATATCGTATAAAGCATTTGTTGATTTTAAACATGCAATTTCTCAAAATATATACATTAACATATAGCAATCTAGAAAAAATTCTTGAACTGTTGCATTCCAGGACTGTTTACAGGAGAGGTAGCAACTTTACAGAATATAAACAAAATCTCAGAGGTTCACAGAAGACTTTGTTTTTGTAGACTTTGTTTGTGCTTCATTTAACTCATTTTTTGCTTCTAATAGACCAAAAGTGGTATTTTCATAAATGTTCAATACTAGCAAGTTACACTAGGGTAGATGTGAAAGACAGTTTTTATATTAGCCAAATTTATTTTGCAAATGCTAAAAAGATAATTTCAAAATTAAAATTTTCTTTTATGCAAATATTTCTTGAAATTGATAAACAGTATCTAAGAAAGTTTGATATAGAAAAGAGCTTAGGTATTAAATTTGTTTGCTTTGAATTAAGATGATTATTTCTAAAGCCGATAATGACAAATTACAATAAATTTGGCATGAAGTGCGTGAACACATTGTTATAGCAACAATGGCGATTGCATTGTAACTCTTTTCATGTTAAACAAAATTTACTTGAACGCGATATTTTCAGCAAAGTTGGGAGAATGGAAAATTTCCAAAAAATAGTAAAGTGTTCTCTGTGCAGTGAGATATATACAAAACCGGTAATCTTATCCTGTATTCATTCTTTCTGCATGGAATGCTGTGATCGTTTGCCAGGAACTTCGGAAAAATCTTTTAAATGCTTATGCGGTGGGCGAACACAAAAGGTTTCAATAAAAAAAAATGTTCGCCTAACTAAGTTGGTTACGCTTTACAAGTCATTTGAAAGTGCACCAAATCGTATTAGCTGCTGTGATGAATGCAAGAAACATACTGAGCTAGATGAAATTCATATTTGCAAAGATTGCGAAACAGTTCTATGCATTGACTGCTGTCTTAATCACAAAACTCATGATGTTTATGCCCTAAAATCAAAACAACATAATTCTTATTGTGAGGAACACAGTGAAAAACGGAAATATGTTTGCAATGATCCTAAGTGTAAAAAATTGTTTTGTGCAAGCTGTATTCTTGAATTTCATTCTGATCATGATTGCAGAACAATTGAAGAGCAAAAAGAAAGAATCAAGTGTGATATTGAAAAGCATGCTAACAAATTAGAAAAACAAATCAAACAATTGAGAACAGACATAGGCAATTCTGAACAAGATGAAATGGAGATTAAAAGAAACTTCAAAGAGGTTGCCTGGCAAACACGCAAAAGGCGGGATTTTATTATTGATGAAGCAAATTATGCTTATAAGAAACAGATAATTGAAATAAATGAGACCCACGTTAAAATGCTTTACATTATTCATAAGAATTTGTTGAAATCGGAGGATTTGGAAAAGAGTCTATCAGATTTAATAGAATCTAAGGAAATTGATTTCTATAAAATGGATTATTATGATGTGAATGACATCAATGTAGCGGTCACTAATCAAATAGAAAGAAATGATTTACAATTAGTGAAGACTAAATTATTGGAATATATTTCAAACACATCGAATGAAACTGATATAAAAGAACGTGTACATTGCTATGTTGGAAATTTTATGAAAGCTAAAGAAATAATTTTGGCATGCAAAAATAATGATTTATCTTATGAAAATAATTTGAAGGCATCATATTATGAAAAATCAATGGAACCTCAATTACTAGCAAGATATCCAAGTGAAGGAGATTTGTGGAATATTCTGTATGACAGTAAACGCGATGAGATTTATTCAATAATTACACAGAATGACGAATCCTTTATTACTAAAATTTCAAATAGGGTAAGCACTGGAAAATTTAGCATTGGATTAGGAATCGACGACAACTGGTTAGCACAGCTACCTAGTGGTAACTTACTAGTGTTTATCAACTATGATGATGATACTTGTAAACTAATAGAAGTAGATGATGAGTTAACAGAATCGAAACCATTTCCCATTTCATTTTGCGATGTTAACAAAATTTCACGCATGTGTTCAAGTCCTTGCAAAACTTTTGTTTTATTCTTATCTCAAGAGCTGTCGACCTTTTTTAAATACTGCATAAAATCACAATCTTTTGAAAAAGCTAAAATACCAGAAGACGATAACGACATACAGTCAATTAGCCTAAACGAAAATTTAGATCATATTGCTCTTACTAGTGGCGAAGAAATTCATTTGTTTTCATTTAAAGCTGAAGCAATTTTACGTTCGTTTGGTGCGTCAGAGAACATAAAATACAATTGTGTTGCATTTCTAACTCAAGATGTTCTGANCTCTATTCGGGAAGGTAGAAATACTCCTGTATGGGTTTGTCCTCATATTAGCACTCCTCAGGTTTCTATCACCGCATTAATGAGCGCATTCAGGGCTGTTGAGGGTTCATCGACTTATGCAGGAGGAAGAAATATTTAAATTCAAAGATGTTTAAAATGTTCACTCACTGTATCATTAGCAAATACTCATTTCTGAGCAATACTCTGGATAACTAAGTGGTGTTGAATTTTCAAGTTTCAAAGTTGAGAATTTTCATTACATATTGAACATCCACTTCACATTTACAAACACTTAAATTTCATGGCCTTGAACATATTTATTATTAATTTAGAAAAAGCTCAATGATTTTCAGGGTTTAAATTCAAAGTCTATTTCAAATATCACAACCCATTGCAACTGCAACATGTAGAAATTCTAAGGTGCCCCATCTAACTGTCTATGGGGTCACACGGGTGCAACCCCTGCTGTTTCTTCTGGGACACTGGAGTTTATAAGTAATCACCAAAATATTTTAAAAAAGCTAACACATTGTTTAAATCTAGAATTTAAAATAAATTATTTTTTTGAAAGAGTTTCTGCAAAAACTATTTGTGAGGTCGCAGGAGTGAAACCCCCGTTGTTTTTTCTGGGTCAATTTGGTTCAGTGATGTGACACTCAATGCCATAGGTGAGAATGTTTCTTACTAGAGAATGAGAAAGGGCAGAGAGTTCATCATCTTTACTTTGTTGTAATTTCTAGACAGGTTTATATCGAAGGTGTTGTCATTGTGACTTGTTCAGGTTGTGTTAATCGACATTCGATCGCGGATAACATTCAGTGGTTTTCTGATGAGAAAAGAAGTATAGAAGACATTTTTGGCAAAAAAAGGGTTGCATGTGTCGGTAGTTATTGAAGTAAATGATTGCCAATCACATTCGTTTCTAGCCTGAAGATGCTGTGATTTTAAATCAAGCTTAAGGTCGTTTTAATGTTGGCATTGTGGAATTAACTGATGAATTGGAAGTTGCCTCATATATTCCTTAGAAAACAAAGCTTCTTGATGATTGGTTTTAACATGCACTTTTTTGAAACTCATTTGTACTTATGTGTTCATTATTTGATGTTTGTTATTAAACGTTGATTAATAAAAAAAACTCTAGTCATTTAAGTTTAAAGAGAAGATAAAAGTTTTGTCAAGAATTGGGAAAATCTTTCAATATGTGGGTCAAATGAGAGTCAGTTATTGATTGTGATCTCCAATGTGTTCAATTCGACCACTGATATAAAGTTTATTATTGTGGATGAATGAACGTCTTTTTTCAATGGGATGAATTAATTCTTTGCATTTTCTTGAATATTAAATAAATTTATATTCGTGCAGCCAATCAAAGATGAATTTCAGGAATAGCTCACTTATCATTATTAATTTGCCATGCGCATAATGGGTATTTATCATCGGCAAACTTGATCAAGGCTGATATGGTTAAGAGATTTGTTGGTAACTGGAGTTTATTTATTGTGGAGTTAAAAAGTGTTGGACAGATATGGATCCTTGCGGTGCTCCTAAATTTATTGCAGTTTCATCTGAAGCTTGTTGTTTATTTAAACACACTGAGATCGGTTCTTAAGAAAGTCAGCATACCATGATACAATACACTTGTGAAGTCCAGGAATAGAGTTAATGCTTTCGACGATAAGTTTATGAGGCACCCTATCAAAGGCATTAGATAGGCCAAGAGAAAAGAGGCGAACATAGTCACATCCTTGGTGTTTGTAGTCGTAAAAAGATTTTCAATGGTGATAAAAGTTGAGAACGTTGAACCAAGTGGTCGGAAATTCAAATTGATTCGGATCAAGCCATTTCTCATAATGGGGTATAAAGAAAAACTTTTGCACTATTCGTTCAAAGCACTTGGCAATCACAGGGGTAATTGAAATCGTCCTGAGATCTGCTATGGTTGAGTTTCATTTTCTTTTTTGGAATTGGTCGAACAAAGGCTTTTTTTCATAAGTGTGGAAAACATTAAGTTTTCAAACTCATATTGAAAATCTGATGAATAAGAGGAACAAAGATGTGTGCGTTTGATTTCCACACAAACCAGGGAATTCCATCTGGCACCATTGTAGTTTTCTTGATGTTCTTTAAGGCATAGAAGGCTGGTGTAGGCTGACTTGCAACGTAGTTTTAAAAGAAACAAAAGAGTAATGTCTTCTGTCTGTTAGGAAATTGATTACTCAGTTAGTAACAAACGGATTTACAGTAGAGAAGATGCTGTTTAACCCCAAAAGGATACTTCTATGTGAAAGCATGTCATATGCTTTAGACATATCCATAATCATAGTGTTGGCTCAAATTATGAGCATCAGTGATCATTTTGATACCAGCAGCAGTAGTTGAACCAAATTTCCTAAATGCAATTGATTTGCTGATAAAATGATTGGTAGGGTTGATCAAGGTAAGTTGTTATGATGAACTTCTCAGCACATCTTGCAACTATTAGTAATAGATACAGGATGGTAGTCTTTTGGTTTAGTCACTTTAGGAACTGGAAGGATTTTGGCAATTTTCCACAATGCAAGGCATATTCCATTTTCAGGCTTAAATTCAGAATATGAGTCAAGGGTGCAGTCAACAATTCTGTGTACTCAGCAATAAGCTAGTGTGGAAGGCATCAAGACCTGGTGCCATTTTCTTTACAGACTTGAGAAATCTATACACTTAGAAGACGTTCTATTGAGGGCAATCATTTTGATCAGTAAAGACCCTTTCCACCATTTCTGCATCAGGGTTATTTGAGATACTGTTACAGTACAAATTCAGTTGTTCAGCATTGAAACGGATCTTAAAATCATTCAATTTGCTTTCAGCCAAAAGTGTATTTTGTATGGTGCCACCACTTAAAGGATCCTTTCTTACATCACGACTTGGCATTTCCAAGATTAACAGATCGCAACTGTTGTGAGACTTCATTAGCTGTGGAAGTGCTGCCAGTTTTAGACAATTTATATTTCTTTCTAACAACTTTGTTAGAGGAGTGGTAAATGGTGGGTCCTTGTTGGAAATAGAAACTGTGCGCATTGGACAACAACTGTTATAAATACCAATTATCTTATCTTATCTTATCTAAGACGTCATTGAGGTAGTTAGCATAGTAATCAACATTTTCATTGTTGTAAAGTTCAGAAAAGTCAAAGCATTGTACCGGAAACACCACAAGACGCCTATGGTGAAATCTTTGATCCCAAATTTCACTTTTTGCAAAATTCGTTTGGAGTGCTTGTATTCACAAACAATTGCTAGATGGTCACTTATTAAAGTTGGTTGGAATAAGGAAATTTTTGAAAAAACGTTAGGTCATTGCACAGAATTTTATCCAGGGCTTTGGTTTTCAGAGTTGATTATTTACAAATATTTATTTTCTGTTTTGGCCTTGTCAATACAAATTACACTGCCTGACAAAAATAAAGTTTGAAATTTTTAATAGAATAAAACACTTTCTGCTTAGATCAATTTTTTGTGCTAATTACAAAAATTATACTAATTTCCCTACTAGACGTTTAGATTTTGAGGAGTATTATATTTTTAAAAATCAAGGTTTTTTAACTTGATACCACCAACTTGCACACAAACATTGACTATTTAATTAAAAAATCGTTAAAAGAGAAAATGATAGACTAGATTTTATGCACAAACAACTTGTATAAATGAAATGTGAGAAAAGGCGTTGCAAAATAACAGCACCAGTTAACATAGATTTCAAAATTTTCAAGAGCCTAAAAAATCAGCAAACATTCATTCATCTGCTCTAACACTGTATCTGCTTTCAATAACAGAGATGACCTGATGGAAGTATTCTCCATGCTGATTGCTAATTTTCTAACATCGTCTGGGAAAAAAAAATATGACTGTCCAGAAAATGAATTTTCAGCGAGATATTAACTCCAACGAAAAATATGGTTAATTATTTTAATAAGATCAGTAAACTTAGCTTCGTAGTTGGTTGGGTTCTTGAGAATATCATTTCTTCCAATTTGTACGAAAAATGTTTTAATTTTTGTTTGCGGGTAGAGTTCCAATGTCTGTTGGAGCTCAGATATGTAGGCACCGGGATACGACTTCTTTGTTTCCGATTATGTTTTTGGATCGTAATTTCCTAAACATGGAGCTACCTAAAATTAAAAAATTAGTACCTGTTTTGATCTTGCGAGGTTTTCTTGGAGAGCGAGTAATAGGTTTATTTCTTGATGCTGTTGAATGCAAAAAAACGTCAGTGACTTCTTGTTCGCGCAAGTTAGGTGTAAGGGACGTATGCGTGTGATCCTTAAGAAATGAATGCAATGAAAATAATTCATCTCGAATGAGGGCCAAAAATGGTGCTACAAGTTTGCAATATTCGTCGTCTTTATTGATGTTTGAGTCAGTGACGTTTTTAAGTGCGGAGCGGAGAGCGCAATCGACTGTCTTTAGAGAGGACATCGCGGCCAATGATAAAACATCGCGGCCAATCATTGACAGCTCATTATCAAAAAATCACCATTCACAAATTTGATGGGGAAACAAAGTATGTACCAGTAAAAACTTGAATAATCACAAAACTAATATTTCATANACTCTACCTAATAGTAAAATTTATATTTTATTAAAAATTTCAGTGTTGGGCAGTGTAATTTGCGTGAAAATTTAGTATAGGGTAATCCTGAAAAATTACCTAAAAAATGCTGCAAACAGAATTTTTATGTCGGATTCCTCTTTTTACAGGAAATTTTTTTCATGAAGCGTGATTGTGTAGAGAAAAAAACCTGGGCATTAAGTGTATTTCAATTTTATATATGGTTATTGACTCTAAAATGAAAGAAATGGTGATAAATGCATTGGTTATTAGTAATTTTAGATATTGTTGTGTTTTGTTTAATGGAATTGACAGTTCATTATCAAAAAATCGATTCACAAATTTGATGGGGAAACAAAGTATGTACCAGTAAAAACTTGAATAATCACAAAACTAATATTTCATATTCCCTCATCAAACTCTGGAACATTATTAACAGACATATGTCGTATGATAGAGTAGAATTTCCTGCTTTTAGCAGGAATTTAATAAGTAAACGAACTTCTACAATAGGGAAAGTAAAATTTTAAAAAGTTTTTTGGAAAAATTCATTTATAAATTCTGCAATAGAAATCTGGGACAATCTTCCAATTAATATTAACCAACTGAGAGAAACATGTAAATTTAAATCTGAAATTGGTGGCATATCTGACTTTACATTATATTACAGAAACTGGTAAATCAGCATGGAAAGAATACAGATATCACAAAAATGGCACAAGTGATGAATACTATCTTAATTATAGCTATTTTTGTATTATATCTATTTTTATTTTATTTTGTTGTTCTATACCTTATTCTTTGTATTCTGAGATGCTTTCATAATTACCGATGCTTTCACCGCGAGCATTCGATCCTTGCGAGCGCGCTGTGCTTACCACGCTTAACGCTACGTCGCTCATTGTGTTACCTGAAGAGGAGTTAACCAAAAGTAAATTATTAGCTCCTCTCAAGAATCTCGGCAGAGATGAACTAATTATCCTGTTCAACATGCTAGCAGCCATCAAAGAAACTCCTTCTGAATCCACCAACAAAACTACTCAAGTAACTCCAGAAATAAATCATGTGCCGTCTCAAACACAAAAGAAGATACAACGCCCAAAACACTTGAGAGCAGAAG
>CABFPE010000297.1:843593-858303 GCA_900660155.1 Hofstenia miamia
TATATATATATATATATATATAGGAAATATTAAAAAATAATTTTTGGGTTTCGCCCATCATCCTTTTTAAAATAGCAAAACTTGCGTTTTTTACGTGTATGAAACGAAAAATGAATGTTTACTTTATCATAATTCAATGTTTGCAACTATTTGTTTTTATCAAAATTTTCGTACTTTAAACTGGATATGTCTAAAAGCAAAAAACATTGTTTTAATCGTTTAAAACGTTTTTTTTGTAAAATGTACACCTTTTTGCCAACCCTGATATCGATATATGCTAACTTGGAATTACAAGGCAAATTCAATTTTAATTCACACTATTTTCATTTAATTTAACTAATTAGTTTAACTAATTACAAATTGCGACTGAAAGAATAGTCTAGAGATTGTCTGCGCAAGAAAATGCTTAGTCCGGGAGGCGACAAGGGTTTGTTGCAAACGTAGCTTGGCGGAAAAGACAAAATGTTGCAATAAAATCAGAATTTGTTTAATGATTTAGAATTATTTAACTAATCAGAACTAAAATAAAAACATAACAAACGATCATCGGTGAAATTCTAAAATCAAATTTTATCATAGTATCCAAACATGACCAACCGAATGTTCAGTTTTCAGTCGATTTTTAAGATTTTCAGTCAAATACGATGCTTTTAAACAACTATGTTCTGAAAAATCAACCCCTATCAATAAGCGGTGATGCAAAACATATTTTGAAACATGAAATATTTTTAGAAATTTAGCATTTATCAGGATAGTGGATGTTAACACCCGAATAATATATTCGTGGGTATTTGAAGATCAACAACCTTTGCCGTTTGCTATTCTAATGTTTGGCCTAAATTGAAAAACCACAATAGTGACCGTTATTTTTATCTATGAATAGGGTTTTTTTATATATCCTGCTATCAACAAAACTCTTCACAGAATTGACTTCCAATAGTGATTTTTCTATCATACATTCTCATGATCTTATTTTTCCTTCCAATTGCTGCAAAGCTAAATCTTAGCATGAGACAAATTGCAATTTTCATTGTTACATTGAAGAGATGGGATATTGCCCGGAATGTCTACTAAATGTCATTTTCGGCAATGCAATAAATCCATTTCATGAAATTCGTTTTTAGCAACATGAAATTGACTATGGACACTTAAAAAAGTACTCAACTAAGAAAATATTTTTGGCACATAGTGTAATTTGCAATTATTGCGAAATTAAACATTATTGTTTTCCTAAATTTACAACTTCTGATTTTCAATATTAAAGATCTCTTCCAAGTTTTTTAGCTTATATAACTACCAGTTTGTCAGTTATCCACAAGTGTTGTTAACACGAAAATTCTAAAATGGCAGTTTGATTTATTTTGATGTTATTTATGTTGATATATGCGAATCTTATTCTCAAGCGGGTCAGATATTTTGGTCAATATAGGCTAATTGTCAATATATGCTATTTTTTAGCATACTTCAAGTGTGAAATGCATAATGGCGCGATAGGCACATCGAAATATGCGAATTCTGCTGTAATACGTTATGGAAATCTAGAGATTAGTAGAATGTTAGTTTTGATTTTGAAATTGTCGTGTAGCTTTTGGGATAACAGGTAAGATAACTTCGTTTGCCATTCGCTACTTAATTTCCACTATTTTGCGAATGAATTTTCCTGTTTTAGATTTGACTATATTTTACAAATTTTGTATTGCCGCACTTTGAATCATCTGTGTCTTCATTTTTCAGTTTGCACTCTTGGGTCCTCTTTTTAGATTTGGGAAAATTACTTCTAACCAAAACGTTTTGTCACACTTTCTATGTGCATGTCATCTGATTGCTATCGACAAGTTCTTTGTTTCGAAAGTATCCTGAATGTTTTTCAAATTGAATAAGACGTGTTCGTTTCTATACTCGACAACGGTTTCTGAAAAAAACTGCAATTTCTAGTTAGTCTGAAAACATTACCTCAGTTTTGTCAATGGCACAACTAAGGCGATCCAATTTTTACCACAAAATTCTGGTTTTTTGTCCTAACAATTGTTCAATTTTGACTTTAGGGTAAAATCAATTATATTTATCACTATTTATGGAAGATAAAGTATTTCCCCAGGTTTTCAAGCAGAAGTTTTAATCTTTGCATAACATTGTCTTCAGAAGAACGAGGCTTCTTAGAACTTGAACATCTTGTAGCGGTGCACGATTGTAATTTTGCAAATATGGCTGAACTGATATCTGGCATAGTAGAATTGACTATATTGGTTGGATATAATCCTGCAGTGCACATTGATCTTCTTTGAAGTCAAAACACTGCAAGTCGTTGTATGCTTGGATCATAGAATGTTTCTTCTTTGTCAATTAAGTTCCACTATTACCCCGGAAAATTTTCGTCCATTCCATTTATAGATCTACGCTAGTACATGATCTCTTAATTCCCCCCATCATCTGGCAGAACAGCACTAGGCGTGCTGAATTGGTCTTGTTGATATCATTTGTTAATACCAAACCTTATTTTGTGCATATGCGACTAATTTTTAAATTCAAAAATGATTAATTTTAAATTTTTAACGAAAATTTCATTTAGGTGGTGCGACAGCTAGTAGCATATTAAATATTTAAAAGTTATAGTTATTGAACATTGTTGAAAAATCCATTTAATTGTTTTTTTCAAAATAACATAGAAATTGACATGGAAAAATGTAAATTGGAACTGCTCATCTTGTTCATGAAGAATTCAAATGTAATTACCTTATAATTAAGTGTTAATCAACATTAATCACTGAGATTAGAACATATAATTAAGTTTATTTCCTAGTTGCTTCGCTTGACTGACTTCCAATAAATTTCCATTCGAATTTGTTTTTATGGTTTTAAGGGTTTATGAAGTAAGATTCACACTTCTTGCTGCCTAGATTTTCTAATTGTGTATTACTATTTTACAAACTATTGATATCATTTATGTTTGAATATTTCTTAGCACATTTTTTAGAAGCGAAATGTACTCGACGTTCAATCCAATTAAGAAAAAACTTCCTATGCAAGCATTTGGAGATGTACAGAAGAAGACAGCAAAGCGGCGTTTTAGACCAAGTTTTCCATATACTGGGTTCGTAGTTTTTCATTTTGTGTAATAATCCGAGTCACTAGGAATGAACAACCTCAATCAAAAAGACGCATCACTCCAGAACAGGTCATGACACAGCTAGCATCCTTGGACCTAGATATTGACCATTCATTGCCTTTTGGCTCCAAAATGTCATCGAGAAGTTCCTTGGCCGAGAGTTGGGACAAATTCAATCATCTAGAAAAAACGTAAATTTTCTCATGCTCTTCATTATTGTTTTTTTTAGTTTACAAGAAGATGAAACTGAAGAAGCTAAGGAAGTTGAAAAGGGTGGTATCATTTTATCAGAAGAATTGAAAACCAAGCTTGCAGAAACTATGAAATCTTCCATTTTTAAACCGTAAGAACTTTACGACATGAATTTGTATTATAATGATAATACAATATTTTTCCTCACCTTTAAAAGGTTTTTCGACAATTTTTATGAGCATTTTTCGTGTTTGAGTCGTCATTGAGTTTTTGTAGCTTTTTATGCAAATAGACGAATTTACTTTCATAAATCATATATTTTGACAATTCTTGTTATTTATTAGTATGTATATATTGGTTTTATTTGTTAGATGTTATTGCTACTGTATTGCTGGTCTCTCAACTAAATTCTAGCCTTAAATGAGAATAATTAGTGAGTTATTGAAACTGTTGACATTCTTAGCTAAAAACCACTAAGGGAAACCAATCATCTGAAATTGGAAAATTCATGCTAGTTTTACACTTCAAAGTGGGACTTTAAAGACCAGAGTGGAAGAATGTAAACATGGTAGGAAACACTATGCCTTTTCCAGATCAAATTGGGAATATTTCGAATTTCATTCTGAATTGTTCCGATCAACCAAATCGTAACTCTTTTCAAGTTCGAATTTGAATGGAATACTCCATTGGATTGGAAGTTCTAAATATTCGCAGAGACCGACTTCCAGTACTCCATATATCCCCTCTCGGAGTTTTTTCAACATAGAATATGAGGTGAAGAAATGTAAATCTCATGACTTAAAAAGATACAGTAAATCCACAAGAACAGATTTATCGAATGGAAAATCTCTGTCTTCTTTACCAGCATATACTTTCATTTGATATAGGTTATTTGTTTGATAAAATAATCCAGTTTTTATAGCCTTTGATATGTTTTAGAGCTCTAGAAACCAAAGTGTGGAAAATATTGTTGAACAATGTACAGATTCTTATGAAATACACCAAACAATCAAATGTGCAAATATTTAATATCTAGAACATCAACGTTCTTAATTGGGAACATCAAAATACTCAACTTACAGATTGAAATGAAATGCTCAGATTTATTATTTTGGAGTATTGATGTTATAATTCAAAATTATCATAGTAAATTTATACATAATTTAAAACGTTATTGTTCTATTACATTACCATGTGATAACACTAGGATTTACACCTGAGATGAATATTCAAAATTTCAATTAACACAAACCTAGTTTTATCATATATGTTATAAGAATATAAGAAAAATGTAATGTATATTATAAACAGGGCAGAGGAAAAGTTGCGTTAAAAATAGATCGATATTGCGTTAAGAATTGCGTTAAAAACTGTTTAATTTGCGTTAATATTCATCGAAACTATAGTCTAAAACAGATTTTTTCGAACAATAAATTCAAGAAAATGAATTATTAGAAATCAAATGATGTTTCAAGTTCTCAAATGTGAGGGAAAGCCATTGAGGAGTCTAAATTTGACCCATACTAGAGAAAAGACGTTCAGTTTCAGCGCTAACTATTGGCGCATATTAGTAGACAAGCACTGACAGTGGAATCTTTTCTCCCAGAAACCAAGTCTCGCCATTTAGCATGCTGGATATCCCTTGGAATCTTTTTAAAACGGTATTCCTGTTGGAGATTGCCTCAAACTTCCTTTTGTGAGGATTTTGGGTGATTTTTCCACCGACTCCATTGTAAGTCTTGATTGCGTCAACGAGCTTTTGACGTCTTTTCAAATGTTCAATAGCACCCGGAAGACAATCAAAATTGGCGGATAAATAAATCAGCTCAAGTTTCAATTGTGTCTCTTGACTTTCCATGAGTTGCCTCATTTTTGGTACAACGCATGATCCATCGTCATCAATTTCGGATAAAAATAGTTTGATTTCTTCATAGTGTTTTGGATAATAAAATGACCTTCTAAGCCAGGTGCACAATCTTTGTTGTGACCGGTTGAGGAGGTAATGCCAACTTGATAACGTTTTTGAATATTTTTTCGGCTCTTAATTTTCAACAGAAGTTTCTTCATGTAAACAATACAATCATGTGCGACTAGGTGTTGAGATCCTATGAACTCAGCAAATCGGTGTAATCCATGAGCTAAGCACGTTGCATGCATCAGTTTTTCGTAATTAACTTTGAGAATTTGTCCGGCTTTGAGCATGTAACTGGCGGAATCGGTGACAAGTAAACGAAGATGCGAGTAATCGTTTCCGCAAATCATAGTGTTCACTAAAATGACAAGTTGCAAAACACTGCGATGATTTGTTTCGGAAAATTCAATGATGTCAATTAAATGAGGCTTCTCCAGTATTTCCAAATCACTTACGAGAGCTGCTGCCACACTTCGTCCACAAACATCTATAGTATCATTGACAATCAAATAGTAGTTTGTTGTTCAATTTTTTTAATATTTGAAGTAATTGATTGAGACTCCACTGGCAAGTACTTTTTCCTCGATGTTGTTACACTAGGTATTGTTTTCCCAGTGTATTTCTCAATGAAAAATTTGAATTCAGGGTGTTCAACTTTGTTCAGTGGGATGTTCAATGTAACCAGTGCTCTGAATACGTCTTGGTGAAATTGATTGGACATTTCTGGATCGACAGAATTTGTAATAAGTTGTTGCGTTGAACTTAACATGTTTTTCTGATTTGGTATGCTCATCAAGCCTAAACTTCAAAAATTTGCGCTACCAAATGGAAAAACAGCAGAACATGCTTTGCAAAAGACTTTATCATTCGTGGAATTATATTGCCAGATATTTGATCGTCCTAGGAGCGACTTGACATAAACAGTCCTGCTGGATTTGATTTTCGGCATTCCAAATGTCTAAAAATATTGAAAATTAACAAAAGATAGTTTTGGTCTGACACTGCGTACCAATCACTGCGGTTGCCATTAAAGCGAGCATTCCACCCACTGATTTCTATTCACGCACTCCTTTGGGTACGTAGTGTACAGTTGCTCTTCAAATTGCACAATCGAATGTATATCGCAATTATTAAGACTGGAACTAATAGCTTTACTAGTATATATTTCGTAATCTAACATCAGATAATCACTTACCTCTTTTCATTTCGTACTCCACGTGTATGGATTGTGAACGCCGTTGTACAATGCCACTTTAAAATCTAGCCTAAATTGCGTTAAAAAACAAAATATTGCCTTAAAGCGAATTTAAGACAAAATTGCGTTAAAAATTGCGGTATAGTAAACGCAACGTCTCCTTGGCCCTGATTATGAAAGAGTCTTATTAGTTCTTTCTTACGGCCTCTGATAGTCAGTAAAACATTGCAGGCAGTCGACAATTCTCTACCAACACAACGTCTTCTATTGTTACTTTGGAAATAAAGTGATCAATATGATCCAATCGGAGGCTATGCGTTAAAAAGAGCCGCAAGCATTATTTATAGGAATATCTAGAAACCATGTGAAAAGTGGCAAATACCATTTCTTGCCTCTGATTGAGACCCTATATAGAGCATCCATCCAATTAGTTCCACCCATAAATGTGTTGTATTGCGCAATGGTATTTGGTTGTTTTACGTATATGTGCTTTTTTCTGCCTATGCATATGATGCCCTGCTGTTTTCATGTGCTCGACTGGTATGTGATTACTGCCTAAAGTAACAACCTTGTTTTCTATTTGGCCAATTCTGCTGATTGATAGAAAAATCCTCGATTTTTTTTCTCCATTTCTTTTGCTGATGTTAATGTGGATTCAATTGTGTGTAAGGTACGATTGATCCGTTAAGTTCCAGTTACTCTCCAACCTTTTTACATAAGTCTTTTATTAATGACATGCTTGTAAAAAGATTATCAAAAGTCACAGAAACTTATTACATGAGTAACTTTCCAAGCTATCAATGGTCAAGCACATGTACCATATGCTTTATCATGAAAGCAATTTTGCTTCATAGATTTGCCTTGATATAGCTCAAAATTTAATAAATAGCCACTGTTGTGTTGAGTTACCACACTTTGTATACAAAACGCACATGTTTTCCCTAAGAAATGGCTTGCAACCATGGCTGTCAAAATATTCAACAATAGCCTCATCATATGAAAGTTTAGGTTCTTGTGGAGAAAAAAATTCTAAAAACTTCTTTTGCAAATATATTACTAATGCCAAATTTTACCATACTTGTCACCAACAGGCAAGTTTTCATTATCCGTGAAGTGCAGAACCTTCATGATCTGATCAAAATGATCCCTTCTCATACCATTGTAGACCATTTCAGTTTTCATATCCCAATAGAAGTGCTTTCCTGGCAAGCAATTGTAGCCAAGAACACCCGTAACTGATACATGGGGTCGTCTCCAATTTTATGAGCAACATATACTTTCATGTGTTTTACAAACTGCTCAAGTAGTTCATCTGTTCAAAACACTTGATAAACTGTGTTTGGTCTGATGTTCTTTACTGCTGTAAAAGCTGCTTTTTTCATTTGAATATCTGTCTTATCAAAAGGTATAATCACTTTTCCTTTTGAGAATTGGTAAAAATTGTTTCGCCTTATGAATATAAAGAAAGAAAAATTGTGAAGATCGTCTTCATCACTATTACAGTCAGTCTCAATGTAAGTACCATTCTGAAGATATGCAACCGCTGGATATTGCTGCTTAATCCCTGATAAATTGTCAATTGTGCTTGCACCAAGCTCTTCTGCAGAATCTTCGTCTGTTTGGTAGCCACATAGAAACTCGACAATGATAGATTTTACTACCAGATCTTCTTGATCTTCTTAAGATAATGATAATAGCTCATTAATTGTATATCTTTTTCTAAATTTATGTATATTTAATTTTGAACTGTTTTTAAAATATAAAAGCTTGCTAAATATTGAATAACTATATTGTTCTAGTATTGAAAGGGCTTTTGTGAACTACTTTTATATTCTTTTCCAACAATAATTCATTAAACTTTCTTTCACTGTCGTCTCATTGGCTATCAGAATGGGGAAGAATTTTATTGGCATACCTTCATGCACCTTGTATATTACATAGCGACCATGCTCTGTGCATATGACAATATTATTCATGACTTACTTGCAAGTAACAACTGCTTATAAATACAAGACTTGTGTGAATTTATTCTGTTACATTTGTTAATATTATATTCTGAAAATAAACCCATTATAAATATAGGGTTGAGGCAAACGAAATATTCTGAAGCATATTAAATCTTTTTGGGTATTGAATCTTGACACCCAATTAATATATTCCAGATGCCATACCATGCACACATGCATGATGAAGCATCAGTATATCGTAATAAATATAAAATATTATCTCCGTTCTACCAAATTCATCTACATATGCTATCTTATTTAAATTCAAATCTCTACAAACATCTCTCCTTTTCCTTAATGACTATATTAAATTAAATGAGCGATCGCAAAAATTTCTGTGTTTAGATAAAAATTNTAAAATTTGAAAAATTTCTACTGAATAAGATTCAAAAAATGACTGCAGGCATTAGATATCTTTATCACTTACGCAATGTAATATCAAGCAATTATCATAAACAACTGATACATGCTTTCTGTTTGTCTCATTTTCAATACTGTTCCTTTCTTTTAACTAACCTAAATTCGAAACATCGTATGCTTCTATCAAAGACATTTAATTGGTGTATAAAAACTCTAAACTTTGCACAAAAGCATGATGAAGCATCAGTATATCGTAATAAATATAAAATATTATCTCCGTTCTACCAAATTCATCTGCATATGCTATCTATCTTATTTAAATTCAAATCTCTACAAACATCTCTCCTTTTCCTTAATGACTATATTAAATTAAATGAGCGATCGCAAAAATTTCTGTGTTTAGATAAAAATTATAATGGCTTTCATCACATATCAATTAAATTGTGGAATAATTTAGATTATGAAACGCGAATAGAAAAAAAATATAAAAAATTTAGAAAAAAATTAAAGCAGTCTCTTCTAATAAAACAATATACATTAGGGGACGGTAATACACTTCATGCATTCGAAACATACATCCAACATTGAGCACCAACACAAACATTAACATTAACATTAATTATATTATTTTAAATTATAAATTTTAATTTTTTAATTGGTTATTTTTTTTTTTTTTTTTGTCATGTGTTAGTTTGTAGAATTTTGGATTCATTGAAGCAATAAATTTGCTTTGACTCTTAAACTAAATGTTTTACAAGGATTGAAATGAAATTATAAATTTGCACCATAAAAATTAACAGCAATATTTTAAAATTACAAATAATTTAATAAAATAAAAAGTAGATATGAATGGCTGTTAGCTAATAATGAGCAAAAAAGGCATAAATTGATTTCTTCTGGAGCTTGATAAGTACCTTTCAAGACCAAAGTGACCAGAACGAGGAAGACGATCGGGAATTAAGTCATTGAGTTGATGGGGTTTTGAGATCATTTCATTGAAAAGCTTCGTTGCCAAGTGAATTTTTCTATATTTTATAACAATTTTTGATTCTCTACAGGCAGACATGATTTTTAAAGCACAATCAATTATTCTCTGGAGTTTATAGTCGAGAAAGATATGGAGCACCACATTAAATTCTGTAGTCGAATGTAGATGCTAAAATATCGACTTTCTATTAAGCTCTTCCATTTCAGATTCACTCCAGTCGAAGTCTTTCATTCTACAAGCATAAACTTTTTTAGCAATAGTATAAGATCATTAAAACGAAGTTTCCATTGAAATAATCTGATTATATAACGTGCATTCACAGCGCCACTAGTATTATTTGTTAGAATAAAATCATATTCAAATACGTAGCGCCACTTATTGCATTTATTTAAATTAGCATAGATCTCAACATATTACTAGCATTACAATTCCTGTGTGGATAATATGCAAGCATCTACTGTATTTTTCCTTAAGATGGTTTTTTATTTGATTATATTTTAATGATCTGTAATTTAAGTTTTTGCAAGTAAATTGATTTTGAGAAGGCTTATATCTCTGTGTAGAGCCTTGAAAATACCCATACACGGTGATACAACCCCTCTTCTCTCCGGATAGGATCTAGTTACACATAATTTAGAATTGACTAGACAGGAGTAAATGCAAATATCAAATAAAACCAAAACGTTATTGAGCGATCGCGCATAATGTTGCCCTATATATACACGAATTAATAACTAAGTAATTAGAACTAAATATTTACAATCACCTACCTAAGCAGAACTAAACTAATGTTTACAATTAGCGACATGAACGGCATGACGAGAAATTCAAATGGCAGCCAATAAGGAAAAAGTGTATTTTTTACGCTCCACATGCCAACAATGTTGTTTTTTTAATGCGAAAGTACGACTTTCGTATATCTATAGATTGCTCCGATATTTTCTGATTGTCTCAATGTTTACATTTGATGATCATCTAAAGATTCAGTAGCAATCATTAACAGAATTCGCTTAACCTCTCAGCGCCCAAGGGTATAACTATCTGATATATTTCTATTTTGTATGTTAATATATGCATAACAACATTAAAAAATATATACTACATGTCCATTTTTCCAAAAAAAAATATTTATGACATTTTTTTTGTCATGTGCCATATTTGGAACATTGGGCTTTCTTTTCAGAAAATATCTAAAAAATATGAGATCACAAAGATGTATTATATTGAATGAAAATTCAAAAAGCAGTTTCGTTTTTTGTTCAAACAGAGTCGAATTTTGCATTTTGTGCAGGTGATGTCTGTTTTGGCACCGTGGCAATGTCTGCATCTACCTCTAATCTCACTAAACTCTGGCAAATGTGCAACTTGATCTTTCTGTACAGCTGCAGTTGGTAGTGAAACAACAGAGTTTCTTTTATTTATTTCAACTGTATAAAATCTGGATGGGGATGAACCGCTTCATTTGCAAAAGGTTGATTTAAATGGAATAGAGGAAATTTGCTGCTTGTCCACTTGTAGGAATTACAACACTTTTTCTTTGCAGGAGGCTCAACATTTTCTTCAAAGTCGTCATTTTCTTCAGACTGACTATCAACACAACTTATTCTGTCACTTGTAATGATTTCAGCATCATCACTAGCCCAGCCTTCGATTTCACTGTCATTATTAAAAATTTAAATCAGTTGTTCTACTGAAAATGATTGTTTCTTTCTAAATAATCAAATATGTATAAGCAACGCCCAATGTGCTAAATTTAGCACATTCATATATTCTAATATAATTCATATGATTTTTTGAATATATGTGTTTATCTATAACAGCTATTTCAACAACAAGTATGTATATTTAGTTAATGTAAAATTTTAAAGAATTATGCATACCTTCCTTGTAAGTTGCCTTTTGATGAACTAGCCATTTATCAACAGAAAATTTAAATGAAAATAAAATTGAAGTTAATAGCAAAGATTGCAAAAGTAAGTTTAAGGTTAAATGACACAATGGAAAGCATTACAGATGAGTAAGTAAATAATTACAACATAACAGACATTTGAAAGTTCAAATAGTTAACAAGCAGGAAAGTAGTTTATGTAATGTGCTAAAAATGGCACATTGGGCGCTGAGAGGTTAACTGTGGAGAAGACTTTTAGAAAATCATAATTTAATATAAACAAAGTCAAGAGAAAACAGTAACAAGTGTGCTGGAACATAATAAAGGAAACATTATTAAAATAATTATTAATCTAATAATTTCGTAGAATTTAAAATATTTTGATATAATTTTTAATATTTGTAAACAATATATTAAATGTGTATATATTTGACATTTTTGTTCTAATGTCATTAGGTAATACTCAACTAAAACCAAATTAGCCATGTACAAGTCACGTGTATTTGAGCTTAAGCTTAGTTTCGCATTTGTTGTTCAATTCGATATTTATGGCATTAATAGTTAATTTGTGGTTGAGGAATGCTGAAAAATCAATAGTACAGTTTTTGAAAAATCGAAGGAAAATTTTGTTGCCTCTGGAACAATGCAACCGTAAGTATTTTGCAAATTGAGTTTTAAAGAAAACTTGTGACTATTGAAAAAGGGAATTTCACCCAAAATTATAAATGGTTAGAATCTTTCTATATTGTTGAATAGTGGAAAAATCCTTATAGTAGGCTACCAGTGTATTAAATTTTAAATAATCATCGTTTTAATCTGTTCAGCATTAAACTTGAATTTTGCTGCGGGCGTTATTGTACTTTAGGGGACCCAGTTTGAGTGACGTCATAAAATGGGTATTAAACTCTAACCTTAACCCTAACCCTACTCCCCAACCAATGCAATTATATTGCATTTCATCTTGATTAATTTTTTGCAAAACACCCAAGTTTTGGGTGAGCGATTGGGGTTAGGGTTAGTTTTATACCCATTTTATGACGTCACTCAAACTGGGTCCCCTAAAGTACAATAACGCCTTAATATTCTGTAGAAAACGATAAGAAATGCAATAACATAGGTAAAAATAACTAATATTTTTATAAAAGGCCCAATGTTGAGTTCCATATACATGTTCAATATAAGAATGAAGATATATAATTCTATGTGCTATACTTATTCATATAACAATTTGAGTGAATTTATTTTAAATTTCAGTAATTGCATATCGTCAGGCCCGTGGTAATTGCAACCAACCGATGGCTGTACATCCGCTCTATACAAAATATATTTAAAATAATGGCGGAATACGCAATATTTATGCATTAAAAATTTAATTTACCCCTCCCCCTTCACGTTAGCTATAAATTCGGTTTTACTAATTGGTATATAAAATTTGGAAATAAATAAAAGTCAGGTGAACAAATTCTCTTAAAATGCAAACCAGTTGCAAAGAATAAAGTTCCAATTTATTTAAAAAACTCAAGTAAGCACTTGATTTACAGCAAAAATGTATAGATTTGCAGGAATATACTTATTTGTTTAATAAATATCAATTTTTTGAATTCCAAGTTTTCTGCGTTATTGTCCTTAATATATACAGCGTGCTACGAATTTGGTTAATTATGCAAGTTATTGGTCTATATCTATTAAATTTTTACGCATATTATTGCATTTCTTATCGTTTTACCCTATATTAGCGTTTATTTTGTCCGTTTGTTTCGCGTGCACGCTATTCTATAACTTCGCCTAAAAATACAATCTGTTTCAACATTATATATATATATAAGGTGTTTCAAAATTGCACTTTTTCAATTAACTTCGGACCCCCATTTAGTGGAACTTTTATGCGCAGTTTACGAATCTGATCTTTATTGTTCTGCTCCTGATAAAACCATTGACTTTTGGCTTCTTTAAATATTAATATATTTATTTAGATTGGTTTCATTGAAAATTTGTATTCACAAACGAACAAAAACATTGCAGTTTTCTAATCGACATACTTTTAGAGAATTTTCTAGGTTCACTACTTATTTTGAATGATTAATTTTCGCAAGTGTTGTGAAATTATATGTAGGGGTGTTCACCTATTTTGGTTGATTTTCATTACCACTTTATTCATGTTTCACAATGATATTTTGAGCTTTTTGCATAGATATGAATACAAATAATTGCAAACGATGCTTGTACCAACGCTAAACCATGTTTTAGCCCAATAATTCAAAATTAACGAATTTACTTTCATTACAGCAGGTGGTGCAATAAACTTTATTATAAGTTTGCAATACAAATTATAAATTTTGATCATGATACGCCATGTCAAGCAGTTTGCAAAAACACATGTGACAGTGTATTTGTGTATACATATATATATATATATATATATATATATATATATATATATATATTTATGAAAAATCGTTAACAAATTCATTGCATTCACTGCCGCTAAACTATTGAAAATAATGGCAAATGCAACGACTTTGTTATTAGTTTTGGAATTATGATGCCCACAATTCTGTGGAACTATTTCTTTTTTTCTACTAAGCTAATGGATGTCTGCAAATATATTGAACTTTAAAATTTTAGCATTGCATTGAAAATTATAATAAGTTTTTTGCTAAATATTGATTATAAACCATGTTCACTTTGTTCCGATTCAATGCACAGGCGAAAGTGTTATTAACGGACTAGTGAAGCATGCGCTGAAAATAATGCAAAGAAAATGCCGCTTTCGAGTTCTTATGGACCATTAGTCCACAATCGAGAGATAACTGACGGAAAAAATCAATTAAATTGATTGTTCGACGGCAATAAAAATAATAATAATTTATTTGTATTGCTAATTAAAAAACATGCTAGGTATTTAACAGTTTGCTAAATATGACAGTCAAGACGCTCACATCGAAAAATTTCTTTGAAATACATATATATCTAAGAAATTGCAAATTGATATAATTTCTCAACTTTCAAATGACAGAATGCTACCTTACTTTCAATAGCGTATATTTAGTTTATCATTTGCAC
>CABFPE010000297.1:867937-886265 GCA_900660155.1 Hofstenia miamia
ATATATATATATATATATATATATATATATATATATAAACCAAATCTAGCATTACGTAATGCGTAAAATCGAGGAAGTATAGAGGAAAAATATTTTTAAAACATTTTACAGACGATGGTTTGGAAGTGGAAATATATTTATATGCATTTTTTTGTCAACATTAATCAAGTAGTTGACATTCCTCTCTACAATAATGTATTTCAACTTTGCTTGAATACTTTATAATTCTTTTGTATCTTGTATTGTAGTACAATTTGTTTCATAACGATATTAAATAATAATTCAACAATCCACTCTTCATTAGTTTTCTATTATGCTTTGTCTTACCAAATGTAATTGTTCTTAGATTTATGTTGTTAGAAATATACGACTTTCTTTTCCAAAACATTGATAAACACCTAATATTTTAAAAAAGGACTTCTAATGATATATTTACACATTCTTTTTTTAATTTAAATGTTTTCTCCAATATTAATTATATGTATATATATATATAATATATATATATGTATATATATATATATATAAATTACAACACTGTGATTCATAATATCAAAAATCCGTCCAAATTGACATTTGTAATCCGAGTTATCAGTGGAAAAACATGATTATGCTTCAATGAAAAAAAAATATTTCGAGATAGTAGAGAATATTTATTCTTCAAGAAGTGCGTTAAACTTGTCTTTATTTAAATAACTGATGGTTGATCTAAACATATTCGAGAATAGTTACAAAGCTTAAGCAAAGATATACAAAGCTAATCTAAAACACTCGCAATTTAAAGAAAAAGAAATATCATAAAGAACCCAATGAATAGTTGATAGAACAATGAATAATTTGAAATGAAAAATTAAATTGACATAATTCCTGTGCTATTCTAAGAAATTGAAATTTATGATTTTTTTCAAAGTAAACGCGTCTTTCAGTAAAAATCTTTTTAATTGGAATTTAAAATACGTGAAGAGCCTGATTAGTCAGATCTGGAAGAATTGCCAAATTTAAGAAGAATTTGACATTAGAAGAGATGGGCATGTTAGAGCAATTGCTCCTTTCTAGTCAGACTGTGACAGATAACTAAATGATAATATTTAGTTTTCTATGACTGTGAGCAATTGATTTACTAAAATAACATTACAAATTTTCTCATCTTTTAAGATCACTTGTGTTAGCTGATGATCTTACAGAGAAGTAATTATGAATTGTAAATACTAAGATTTGCCATAAACCCTTTTAGTAGGCTATGGTGCGTTTCTAATGATTAAAAATCAGTGTAATTTATTTCGTTTTTTTCTATACATTACAAGCAAAGGGCTACTTTTCATTTTTCAAATATGCTGCTATTTCATTGTAAGAAATTCCCTACATTTCTAATGATTAATATCTGCAATTGTTGTAATTAATTCATTTTCACCAATGGTTCCTATCTGTAAAAAATTCCATGCAACTATTTCTTTTATTGCTATTATCCAACAAACAAAATGGGAAAATATTCACCATATACTTAAACATTACAGGCATATGAAATATAGACTTACATGATAAAGGCAATTTCTATTTCCAAAAAAATTATACATGCAATGCTATTAGTAGGATTTATACATTAATACACTATTATGACACTAGTTTTAAACAATGGTCTTTTCTTTTCATTTCTTTTTGGTATATATGGATTTTTGGGATTGTACACATTTGTAAACTGTTACATCTTTTGTTGACTTTGCACTTTTTTCACTTTATTTGATTTATGACTCTTGCATGGCTGTATACATTACATGGTTTTTTTGCTTTTCACTGCTTTTATAGCTTTAATGTATGTATTCCTTATCTGCTCATATTGTAGTTGATGTAGAAATGATAACACACTCATTATTCACTATCTTATAGTTGACGTTTTCCAATTGATAGAAGTGATTTCCAATAGTTAAACTAGTCACAATTCCATGTTGAGATCGCCTTCTAAATGTACAAATGCTTGTAAATTGATAGTAAATAGTATATGCTAAAATACACATGCATGGTATTTAAAAGATGGATCACAAAGTTTTTTGAGAAAATTGCAAAATAATAGTTTGTAGGGGAAAAACAATATCTATAAAATCATTTAACCATGGTATAAACGTTACTATGACTTTGAAAATTTAATGCATATTCAGTTAATACCAATCAAATGGCACAACAAAAGCAAAAACCAATATGTATAAATTTTAGTTTAGTCAGTTGTTTGCTAAAAGATGTTTAAACACATACAATTAAAATTTAATATTTAATAGCTTATCAGATATCACTGTGTATAAAATCATTTAAAACAGAAATTTAAAAAACATACTCATTTAACTGTGAAATATTATAATATACATGGGCAATCAAAACAAAAGTATCAACATACCCTGTTATTTACATGTAGATGCATTTTAAACTAAAACACATTGCCTTTAATCTTTGTGACCTGTTGCTAATTTGTGTTGTTCTTTCTTGCTATACAAAGCATCACTTGATGTCAACTAATATTTAATTCCCCATGAGAAAGCACTGTCTGATGAGATTAGACAGAAATTATTAGCAAGAAAGCATCTCCCTGATTCCATTCCACTAAAATTATTAGCTCCTTTATGTAGTAACTGTAAAAAAACACACACACTAGTATGAAATAATCAAGTTCCTAGTTAGAAAGCTAATGGATGATGTATTAAGTTGTTTAATAATCTGGATAAAACACATCATAACTTGGGAAAGCAATTTATTAAATAAACTGAAAATGCATGCTTACAATGTTTACTCATTTTGTGAAGATTAGCTAGAAACACAATTAATTGAAACAATATGCTTGCTTTTAAAAATTAAAATACAAGAGTTAGGAACCAGAAATATTAAAAACATGTGAAATATTGCAAATTAGTACAAATGATGAAAGAAAAGCATTAAATTCGGGGGTCAAAGCCATATCAATGTTTCTATGTGTAAACATATTTTTGATATCTGAAATTAACCCTCAACTTTACATGTATTTTGAGATTGAAGTCAATGCAAAGTAACACTTCACCAGGGCTAACAATTCAGGAAAGATATTCCTGCTATCATTTTCCTTTAGATTGTTGACCATGACTCCATGTTAATATATGAATTCAACAGGTTAAATTAGCAATTATTGACTTAGACAACTATTATTTAATGCCATGTTATTCAAGATAACAAAAAGCACCATAAAATCACTTAAAAACTCTTCAATTATTGATTGAAAATAGGAAAATGTATGTGTTCAAGAAAAAATTTACAAAAGCACTGCTACACAAACCATGAGTGTTAAAAGAAAACCCAAATTTAAATTCATATTTGATAAAATTCAACAATAAATGTACCTGTATAACAAAAAAACAGCAACATCAAAGCATCCATTTTGTATCTGAACATAAAACATTGATATTGACCAAATTTTCATTATAATTCACCAGAATAATTACAATTTTGATTGATTCATTCAGGTAGTGTGAAAGAAATAGGGGTTTTTAATGTAAAGCAAAGCCAACTACAGGTAGTCCTGAAAGTTCTCTCTGTTATTACATACCATTAAAACAACACAACACAGAATATTTAAAACATGACAACAGTTAGAGCATTAATGATGAGTGTGATGGAATATTTTTTTTGCTGCAGGTATATATAAGCATGGTGACATCACAACCAAGAATCATAGTTACATGTTGTTTCTCATTTTATGGATAAGCAACAACTGCATCTTCTCATCAACTACAACTTTCACAGCAAATTTTTGGCAAGGCAATGCCATTACCATTTGCATGCTGCATATCCAGATATCACAATTTCTTATGAAACAGTCAGGTTGTGGTTTGCACAGTTCCAAAGTGGGAATGAATTTTTGCAAGAACAAGATCACCCAGGCAAAGCATTGACTGTGTTCACAACTGATAAGATTAAAGCTATCTGAGAACTGTAATGGAGGAGGATAGGCAGATTTCCTACAATCATATACAGACACAACTTGGGATTGGCAGAAATTCAAATCCAGTCCATTCTTCATGAGCATCTGCAAATAAAAAAGATCCAAATGAAATTTGTGTCTCACCAACTGAATGTGAGACCAAGGGAGGCTAGGAGTAAATTTTTGCCAGATGATGCTTCACACCTTTGCAAATGGCAATTCACCAATGATCTGGGATATTGTTACTTCAGACAAAATGTGAATAAGTCAGCATGATCCCTGTTCCTGAAGGCAATCAACAATGAGTCTCCAGAAACACAGGTTGCAGCAACATCATGGGTTGGAAAGAGGTTGGCAGCCACCTTCTTTTGCAAGGCTGCCTACCTGCTGTTTCAAAGCATGGAGAGGTCATCAGCCTAGAGATGGGCTTCAACACCTCCACCTTCACTATGAAAATACCCTAGCANTTTTTTTGCTGCAGGTATATATAAGCATGGTGACATCACAACCAAGAATCATAGTTACATGTTGTTTCTCATTTTATGGATAAGCAACAACTGCATCTTCTCATCAACTACAACTTTCACAGCAAATTTTTGGCAAGGCAATGCCATTACCATTTGCATGCTGCATATCCAGATATCACAATTTCTTATGAAACAGTCAGGTTGTGGTTTGCACAGTTCCAAAGTGGGAATGAATTTTTGCAAGAACAAGATCACCCAGGCAAAGCATTGACTGTGTTCACAACTGATAAGATTAAAGCTATCTGAGAACTGTAATGGAGGAGGATAGGCAGATTTCCTACAATCATATACAGACACAACTTGGGATTGGCAGAAATTCAAATCCAGTCCATTCTTCATGAGCATCTGCAAATAAAAAAGATCCAAATGAAATTTGTGTCTCACCAACTGAATGTGAGACCAAGGGAGGCTAGGAGTAAATTTTTGCCAGATGATGCTTCACACCTTTGCAAATGGCAATTCACCAATGATCTGGGATATTGTTACTTCAGACAAAATGTGAATAAGTCAGCATGATCCCTGTTCCTGAAGGCAATCAACAATGAGTCTCCAGAAACACAGGTTGCAGCAACATCATGGGTTGGAAAGAGGTTGGCAGCCACCTTCTTTTGCAAGGCTGCCTACCTGCTGTTTCAAAGCATGGAGAGGTCATCAGCCTAGAGATGGGCTTCAACACCTCCACCTTCACTATGAAAATACCCTAGCACATTCTGTAGCTGTCACCACAGACTTCATTTTTGACAGTGGAGTTAAACTGTTGCCACATCCATCTTATTCTCTGGATCTTTCACTGACTGACTTCTTTTTGTTTGAGTGTGACAAAGAAAAATTGTGAGGCTGCAAGTTTGACTGTCCAGATGATGCAGTTCTTTCATATGAGGAGGAGCTTGAAAAAATATCAGCAAATATGTGCTGTTCAACCTTTTATAATTGGTTTGAGCAGTGTTGAATGTGCATTAATGTAAATAATAATTATGCTGATTAAAAATATATGCCTTTCTTGGATTTCATTTTTTTGTTTGTATTAATGGGATAATACAGAGAACTTTCAGTACAACATATATAATGTTCAACCAATTAAAAACAAATAATCAAAGCCTGGCTAGAACATAGAACTATTACATGTTGTAAGCAAATGATTCAGCTATCTTTGAAAATACATTGTCATTTCATTATTTATTAGTTGAATGTTTTTTCTTGAATTTTGTTTCTTGTTAATTAACTTACTGTATTATATTCTTTCTTGAGCTGTGTTGTTTAGTGATTACAATCTCCATGGAAACTAAAACATGGCATTTGTTCACAAAATTCTTTAATTGAGTAAAGAAATAGAATATAGTATCATTACCTAACACAGGCTATTTGGTGGGATATTAAAAATAATTATGCTAGTCATTTATTGAAAATATAACAAGATTTACATTCTCAAATAGATTCCCTTGTTTTAACACCAACCTAATTAACAATGTTGTCAGCTTTATACAATTATTCATTCTCTAATCATTTATCCACTTGTTGGTTTTCCAAAACCATCTCTTTTTGGTCAAATTTATGCAATTAATATTCATGTGGATTTCATTTTTTTGCATCAATGGAATTGAATCAACCATTTTATGTGTTTAATAATAGCATATATTTCATATTTTCTTGATGAATGATTGACACAATAAAATGCCCTGCTATGTGTTATAAATTAAATTTTTATTATGAAATGTAAGTGTACATTTGAACACTAAGCTTTGTAAATTGAAAATTAATTTGTATATTTCTCCATTACATGATGGTTTGATTATATCCCCAATTTCTATTGTAATTGAATTTACTATGCTAGACTAATATTCACACTGTGTTATGTGTGTACATACAATGAAATTATAGAATCTATCAAATGTTTTAACAAATGCCTTTTAAGGGCATTATACCCTCTAAGAGACACTAGCATTAATTGAAGGCATAAAGGATTTTTTGATTTTCACTCTTCCAGATAGAGAAGGTATTTGAATAACTAGTCATTACTATTTAATATATCTATGCACATATGGTCTAGAAGATTTTAGTGAATTGAACAAGACATTAAATAATTTTGCTAGTTGTATAAGTTTCATAGAAAAAAGAATTTCATATTTCAAAACTTAAAAATGATTTACCCAGTAAAGAAGAAATCAACTCCTACAATTAAACTTTATGCAAAGACTGACTAGTGCATTAAAACACATTGTTCTAGTTAAAACAATGGAATTTTTAACAATTCTGTCCATTATTGAGCTTTGTTGAAATTATGCATATCTTTTTTATTTTTATTCAAGTTCAACCTAACAAATATATTTTCTATTATTTTGTAAAACCACCTCTTATTTTTCATGGTTCTAGCTAAAAATTAATAATTTTATGTAAANACTAAAACATGGCATTTGTTCACAAAATTCTTTAATTGAGTAAAGAAATAGAATATAGTATCATTACCTAACACAGGCTATTTGGTGGGATATTAAAAATAATTATGCTAGTCATTTATTGAAAATATAACAAGATTTACATTCTCAAATAGATTCCCTTGTTTTAACACCAACCTAATTAACAATGTTGTCAGCTTTTTACAATTATTCATTCTCTAATCATTTATCCACTTGTTGGTTTTCCAAAACCATCTCTTTTTGGTCAAATTTATGCAATTAATATTCATGTGGATTTCATGTTTTTGCATCAATGGAATTGAATCAACCATTTTATGTGTTTAATAATAGCATATATTTCATATTTTCATGATGAATGATTGACACAATAAAATGCCCTGCTATGTGTTATAAATTAAATTTTTATTATGAAATGTAAGTGTACATTTGAACACTAAGCTTTGTAAATTGAAAATTAATTTGTATATTTCTCCATTACATGATGGTTTGATTATATCCCCAATTTCTATTGTAATTGAATTTACTATGCTAGACTAATATTCACACTGTGTTATGTGTGTACATACAATGAAATTATAGAATCTATCAAATGTTTTAACAAATGCCTTTTAAGGGCATTATACCCTCTAAGAGACACTAGCATTAATTGAAGGCATAAAGGATTTTTTGATTTTCACTCTTCCAGATAGAGAAGGTATTTGAATAACTAGTCATTACTATTTAATATATCTATGCACATATGGTCTAGAAGATTTTAGTGAATTGAACAAGACATTAAATAATTTTGCTAGTTGTATAAGTTTCATAGAAAAAAGAATTTCATATTTCAAAACTTAAAAATGATTTACCCAGTAAAGAAGAAATCAACTCCTACAATTAAACTTTATGCAAAGACTGACTAGTGCATTAAAACACATTGTTCTAGTTAAAACAATGGAATTTTTAACAATTCTGTCCATTATTGAGCTTTGTTGAAATTATGCATATCTTTTTTATTTTTATTCAAGTTCAACCTAACAAATATATTTTCTATTATTTTGTAAAACCACCTCTTATTTTTCATGGTTCTAGCTAAAAATTAATAATTTTATGTAAAATATATGCAAGGAGAAAAATGATTCCATCAAGGAATATGTATTTACACCTTCTAAGATATAATTTCACACTAAATTTTAAAACAGTAGTTGGCTTACAATTGGAATATTTTGGAGGTTTATTTTAGAATCAATGAACTTTAAGTCCACTTAACATTTTAAACTGTTCTCCAGCTTGATGTCATAGTGCTTGGGAAGGAAAAAGCAATTTCCATTTTGTAAAATAATTTTTACCAAAGGACCATACTTTGTCTGAGTTTGATACACTTTGCAAATTGTAAACTGTTCACCAACAGGCAAGGTTTTAAGAAATATGTATTGCACATGATGGCATTCTTCTGAAACTGAGATAAGTTCATCAACTAATATGGGGCATTGTAACTTCTCTTTAGTCTTTAACAAACATTTCACTTTAGATCCTGGTATTTTGTAGTTTTTTCCTGTTACTTTTGGTAATTGTCCACATGCATTCTCTTTTGAACCATTTTTGTAGATTTTTGAACTGCAGCTTTTCTCACTATTGTTGATTGGCAAAAGAGTGATTAGAGTTGAAATTATCATTCATTTATTGGAAAGCATCAACATTGCCAATCAAAATTATGTACAGAGGCTGGTGCATTAATGTGTGAAAGAAGAAATATGAAAGTGTATCTGCCCTCTAAAGCCTTTTTAACTTGTAAATTGTGTTTTGTAGTGTGTTTTATCCCTAATATTCCATTCATGTATATTTTTATCAAATTCAAAAATAAATAATTATAAAACTATATATTTTAATGATACTTGTATCTTTCCTTGAAGCAAATATGCCTCCATGTTTTAAACTAGTCATCAATTTTCATACAAACCAACTAATTACTTTAATAATATGCAGGAAAATTTTACAAGCATACTAATTGTTTTTATTAATATTATGATATGTAATAGACTTGGTTATATTCAATGAAATCCTCCATTAATAATGAGATATTATGTCAATATGCATTATTGCATTATGAATAATTTTAGAGTGTACATGTGTATGCTTAAGGACTTCATTATATATGGTGAATATTTTCCTGTTCTGTATGTTGGATAATAGCAAAAAAAGAAATAATTGCATGGAATTTTGTACAGATAGGAACCATTGGTGAACACAAATAAATTACAATGATTGCAGATATAATAATTAGAAACTTAGGGAATTTCTTACAATGAAATTGCAGCATATTTTGAAAAATGAAAAGTATCCCTTTGCATGTAATGTATAGAAAAAAAATTAAATTACACCAATTGTTAGTCATTAGAAATGCATTGAAGTTTTTATGGATAAGAACATTATTCAACAATGTATTATCACAAAATGCAAAGTAAGTGGTCACCTATCAATGTCATGTATATTAACAAATAATAGAAAGATGTGTGTAAAGAAAGTAAACATGCAAACTAAATTGGCCTTCCTTAAATAACATAAAAACTAGTAAAAGTACATGAATCAATAACTATACAATTTCCATGACATAACTACAACACCCCCATCAATATCCATGAGCTGGAAATGGTCAAAGGTTCTCTCTCAACCAATCAGAAAACAGTGGAATCTCCTTCCACCCACCTCTCAACCAATTAGAAAAAAGTGAGATCTCCTCTGAGTCCCCTTAACTAATCATATTAGGAATATATTGGGATACTGATAAAAATAGTGAAATAATGATATTTCATGAACAAAATTTAGATGTGCAAAAAAGAGGGTGGCAAGATATCAAGGATTATGTAATAAGTTAATTAATATATCCTTATAGGAAACCACTTCTAATGCATTGTAGTTGAATAAGATTTGAAGAAGAATTAGTAATTGTTTTGATTGTATCATTATGAATATAACTACAGCCACTTGTAGGAGTTCACGGTGGAAGCAGTTATAATTGTTTTCCCCTTAAGTCAATGAACCTTTTTAGATTCTCTAAAGCTAAAGAACATTGTTCCCTAATGAATGGAATCTTTCCCTTTTCATCAAATCAATATCAACTCAAACATTTTGAAATATGAGTGACTATAGTGAAATACTTAATATTTTCATTTCTTGTCTATGTTAGCAATTTCCTCATTATCAAATACTGTTGAGAAAATATTAACTGTTTGTGAACACAAAAATGATTTAATATTTAGTCTGTTGCCAATTAGAAATCTTTAATATTTTGAGCTTCCTATGTAATCTTGTGATGGAATTCATCTCTCTGATCAGGATATATCCTGCATGACTCACATACTAAATTTCACTCAGCAACTTCATAACACATTTTTCATCAAGCACACATATTATATTCACAAGCTGTCTCTACCTCAATGTGTCAACCTCCTTTGCTAGCTACATCTACTTTACAATCTTCAGGAAATCACTCAGCATCTCATCTACATGTTTCTTAATGATCAGGTACTTTTTTGTTATTTAATATTTTCTTCAAATTCTTCAAATTTGATATATTTTTTCATGAATCTCTCAAAATTTTCAAAATACCAACATTTTATAATTGCTAAATTGTACTCTAATTAAATATATAATTAAAATCTATAATTTAATATATTATCATCTATGAGTATTAGTTATAATCAGATTAATGTTATCAGGGATGTTGAAATGAATCCTGGATTTATTTTCAATGAAGACAAGATTAGTGATATCCTCTACAACCAGTGTTGACCATTTAAATGAATCATTTTAAATGGTTTTAAATGTCATTTAAATTAATTGTTTGTTTAAATGCAGCAGTCAATCAAATTATATCATTTAAACTTTGTATATTTAAAAGGCTTTACTTAAACAGCAGTTTCAGGACATCTACAATGTAGTATACAAGCAATAAATAGCATATTGACATTTTTAATCAATTTTCATATGATGAACAATTTGAGAAAAAAGCAAAATCTTATCATAAGGTATGTAAATCTGAATAAATCAGATATTATTCTCTAGGCATATGTTGCAAAACAATAGGCAGATACTCCTACTGTAGTAATTCAAACCAATCTCTTAGATATTCAGGTTTTGTAGATATATGAAAGTGAACACTAATGCTGGTCTACAATGTCATAAATAAAATTGGTCTCAACTCGACAATTTTCTAGAAAAATGGCTTTTGAACTATTTGCTGAAAGTACTAAACTTCTGCTCAGAATAGGTGCATGATCTGTGCTCAGAATGTTGCCTTCCCCCACTAACTGCTATAGGTCATTGCTTAAAGGCTTCAATCTTATCTAGAAGAAACAAGATTTCAATGGATACTATTCAAGGACTACTCTAGATTAGTCCTTGATACTATCTGAAATAACTTTGTGTTGAAACCTAAGCAGATGATAGATTAATTTATTTGAATTTACCTACTTTTTGCCTAAGTCATTATTTGAATGCAGTTTATTTATTCAAATTAGTTTAAACTATTGTTTCAATAATATTTCATAGTTTAATTGAATTTAAAGAGTTTAACTTTCATTTAAATGGTCAACACTGTAAACAACCCAGATTGTAATGGCTTCAACATTTAAAAAGATGAAAAGTGGTTGTCATTTAATGATCTTAATTCCCAAATTTGTAAATTCAAAATGTAGAGAAGACTTAGAATCTGATCACCAATTTTTGGAGACATTTGGATCAAACTCACATAGTAATGAATTATTAAATGTTTGTTATAATCCCAATAAAAAATTTCATATTTGAATTTTGTAGTGCAAAATTGATGAAATTGACCATGCTATTCTAGAAATTAAATTTATTAATATCATTGGAGATTTTAATACTAATTTCTTCAATCATTCTGAATCCTTAAGGATTGATTGCATTTGCAATGTTTTTAATTTATAAACTTGTTAAAAATACCACTCCTACCCTAGTTGTACACTGCTGTAAAGTAAAGTAAACCAGAGAATTTTATAATTGGATTTTACTTTACTTTACTTAAGACCTTGTGCACTACCATAAAGTAAAGTATAACCATTGTTTAACAGGTGTAAGGAGTTAAATAAAACGCAATTTATTAGCAAAAATTACAACTAAAAGAATATACTTTGATTTATTTATGATATGCATGCGATTGTGTTATTTTGCAATTTAATCAAAACAAATGAAATGCATACAATATTAATGTGATATATCATTTGATTTTGATAACTTCGAAGATTTCGATGTTAAGAAGAACATTGTTTACTAAAAAAAATATCATCGTCAGTTTTAATAACAAATCTATTTGAAATAACAGCTGTCTTGGTAATTAACTACAGACAATCACATTTCCACTTTAGTAAACAAAGTCAATATTTTACAATAGGTTGGCGCAAAAATCGAATTGTTTACATTATGAAAATTTGTTTACCCAAATGCAAACAAAGAAAAACCTGTTGTAATTAATTCCTTTGTAATTATAAATTTTATTTATATTGTCTTTGTGTAATAAATAGTCAGTGACATTCAAATTGAGATCAATGTTTACCTTACTTTACTTTACTTAAGACCTTGTACACTGCCATAATGGTTTACTTAAAAATCAAGCAGAACTGATATTCAATCAGGGTGAAGCCATGCTAAAATGGATAAACCCTGAAATCACTTTATGCATTCCCTTGTTTTACCACCAACCTAATTAACAATTTTGTCAGCTTTATACAATTATTCATTCTCCAATCATTTATCCACTTGTTGGTTTTCCAAAACCATCTCTTTTTGGTCAAATTTATGCAATTAATATTCATGTGGACTTCATTTTTTGCATCAATGTAATTGAATCAACCATTTTATGTGTTTAATAATAGCATATATTTCATATTTTCATGATGAATGATTGACACATTAGAATGCCCTGCTATGTGTTATAAATTAAACTTTTATTATGAAATGTAAGTAAATTAAGTCACAATAAAGAATCGCCTGTTTGAGATTACCCAATTGAAACCAATTGAAGAAATTAAGTACAATAATTACATATACCCATAAGCCTAAAAAAGATATAACAAACATTTTCAACAAACCTATTGAAAGAGTCTCCTAAAGTAGGTCTACATGCATAATTAGGGACTGCTTGCATAGACAAACAGATATTACAATGGAATCACTTAATTAATGCTGTCATTTAAGATTTATATGCAGTATGCTTTATTTTCCCAAAAATAAGGTCAGTGACAGAAATGCTTGCACTGTCTATGCCAAAAAGAAATATATGAAAATCGACAGCAGGTCTTGATTTCTAAGCTACATTATAATTTAGATATGATCCAACTGATAATCATTTAAACTCTCGAAGGTGGAATTTTTGGAACACAAAAATTATGTCAATAGATTAACAATCTAGTCGTTTTTTTCTTCTCCTGTTGAGCTTGTGATCTAACCAACGACCTTCTTAATTGAACAAGTGATAGCCGGAATGTGAGCTTGAAGCTCCCATTCGAAGTAAATGACTAAAAAATTGCTGGTTGCATTTGTGTAAAGTTGGTCTTGTATACTCTCATTAATGAGAAATTTTAACTTAATACCCTATAAATTTGACATTAGGATAGCTAAAGTATTTAAATTTAAGATTTGTGTAAAGTTGTTCCTGTATATTTGTTCTAATGTACCACTTATAATACATATATTGTTTGGCAACTTTTTGAATTTAGGCTAGGTATAAGGTGTCTTGTATATTTCTTCAAATTGTTCTTTAGAAAGCATATATTACTTGGGTAAATGTTTGAATTTAAAATAGCTAAAGTATTTCTTGTATAATATTCCTAATTGCTAAGTAACAATGTTTGTACTTAGGATAGTCATAAAGCTGTTCTTGTATAATTCATATTTGTGAAGTACCAAATGTATGTTGGTTTGAGAAATGTTTAAATTTAGAATAGCTGTAAGGTTGTTTTTGTATAGGATCTATTGATTTTTAAGTGAAAAATATATATTGCTTAGAGAAATGCTTAAATTTAGGATCACCATAAGGCTGTTTCATCTTAATAGTTGAGCAAAAAACATATATTGCTTGTGATGTAACCAACGACCTTCTTAATTGAATAAATTGAGTTGATCTTCGATGTAACAAATAGCAAACTAAAGATAGTTACCATAGCTATTGTTAATGCTGAGCGTCAAATTAATACAAATGCATATTTCATGAATTTTATGTGATGTTTAGAGAGATCATGGAATGTATACACTATCTAGGTAAAAAATTCAATTCTTAAGACCAAATTTCTAATATCAGCATGCTATTAAAAACAATTGTGTTAAAAAAATATGACATTTCTGCACTATAATTGCATTTTAGTGATTTTTGCATTTCTTAGTAAGTATTCGTTGATTTTTCTTAAAATTGTCTAAATCATCAAAAAATTACTCCGTTGTAGATGTTTTAAATGTCTTGTTTTGGATTTTCAGGATGCGAAATGAATTTTTAAATGCATTGCACGTCTTTTATAATTGTAAAAAAAATTTTGATAAACAAAAGTTGATTAAATTATTAAAAATACTCGATCAAATATATTAACTCCAAAGATTCGGTAAAAATCTCAGAATTTTAAAAATCACATCAATGAGCTGAAGTGCAATAAATATTAAATTACTATTTAAATTTTATTGTTTACTATAATTTAACTTCGCAATATATCAAATAGTTCTCTTTAAATGTATGATTTTTGCAAAATTATAAAATTATTCAACCATAGCCATATAATATATACAGTGAACATTGTGCTATAAGTTTTAATATATGTTACTTAACTTCAATATAAATTAATAGAACTAAGTAGAGAAAGAAAGTCTTAACGTCCTATTTAAATTAATTAATACAGGTCAGAAACCTAGTATGTTACCTTGCAAATCATTTATATTTTTTAAAATATTGCAATAGTATTTATTCATTTCGCTGCATGAGACGCCAATGCTGGTAAATGTAAAAGATGTAACAAGAGGACATCATACAAAAAAAAGTTTAAGTTTAATGTGTTCATTGATTATTTAGTTGAATTCATTAAAATGAAAATTTATAAATTTGTTTTTTCAAGCATAAATTTGTTTTCAGCATCAGTTGTTTTGCATTAATCATTCTGAATTGAATTATTTTTGTAAAAATGATTTTATTGGAAAGTCAATAAGTAGTTTGCGTTTATGAAAAATTCTTTGTTTCTATATTTTTTTAGTTTAACTCATATCCCTTAGTTTGTAGAAAAAAATCAGTACACTCAAATATATATATATATATATATATAAAAATATATATATATATATATATATATATATAGTCATGGCCAGAATGGATGACTCACCTCAATATTTTTCGATTTTTTCATATAAAATAAATAAAAACAAATTATTAATCCAAATGAAATTATTATATTGAATTTTAAATATGAAAACATGATTTATATTTACAAACAACAATATAAAGTCAATATTTTGAATGCTTTCCTTGATTCTGTAGCACAGCTTCTATCCTTTGTGGCATTGAAAGACACAGTCGTTCGCAGTACTCTGGGGTGATTTGTTCGACCTAGACATGCTTGATTGCTTCTCGTAAATCTGCAAGTGAAGTGGGATTTCGTGCTGCTACCTTCTGCTTCAAATTGACCCAACAATTCTCTATAGGGCTGAGGTCCAGAGAATTGTCGAGCCAAGAACCAAGGATCTCATACCCATTATCACCCAACTATTTATACTGACTTTGTTTGGTGACATGGTGCAACATCATGTGTAAAGTCGGGGAAGCGTTTGATATTCATAAATACAGCACTTTTTGTCTCAAAAACTGCAGGTAGACTCCGCCCTTCATACTTGTGTCTTCTGTCATAAACGCCAGAGTTTTTAAAATTTTCAAAAATTTTTGCCTCTGAACCTTTGAAGTGTTTTCATTTCATGAAAAAATGGTGAGTGTAAAATCTTGAACTATTTGAAATAGATTTAGAGGTGGTGTAAGCTCATTAAATTTCCAAAATTTCGGAAAAATACTGTTTTTTTTAAAACAGTTAAATTGGACATAAGTAAATTTAGGCATCTCATTACCACTTAACATACAAATGATAGTAAATTGCTGTAATTGAAGACAAATATATCGACGCCTACATTAAGAAAAAAATTTTCCATCGAAATAATAATTTTTATTAAATAGTTTTTAAAATGTGCATTAATTCAATTAATCTAATTTATACTTAATTACTTTTTATATAGGTGCACTTATATGTTTATCTCAAAAAATTACAAATAGCAACCATTTCTGTAATTCGACAAATAGAAATGCTTTGATCAATTGCTGGAATTCCGACTAATCCTAGACAAGACGCCATCAGGAATATTGAGAATCTATTCTTGTATTTGATTTAAAGAGCAGGAATCAAAGGAAACAGTATCTTGGAAAAGGTTCACTTTCTTCGTGGTGGACAGTAGAACACCAGTAAAATCATTATCAGAAATTGATTTTTAAGGGTGAATCATCGCATGCCAAGAAATTTAGAGTACTTGGCACTGCCTCATGCATCAAGCATGATGGATGCTGAAATAAAAATACAGATCCTAAATTTGGCTATTTTGACCCAGTTCAACATTGAAATCGCAAAGGTAAACGGATTACGAGATATTTACAGCTGTTTTAGCAAAGGTTGATATTAAGTTTTAAACTCTACTTGCTCCACTTGTAGCTAGACGTAACTTGAAGCTAATTAAGTTGCAATATTCTTATCCTCAACGTCACATCCAAGTAGCTATGCAGATTGTATAAGAAATTAGGCACTTTGTTATATCTTTCAGAGGAATTGATTTTTATGAGTTTGCTGTATTCTGATGTAAATTTAGCTGCACACCGGTCAAAATTTTGAAAATTTCAGAAAGAGATGAAGCATTGATATTGGCTTAGGCGAATAGGACCAACAATAAGGCAAAGTATCTGTTGTTTTCATAACCAGAAGCAGTAGAAGGTTGTTAGGNATTACAAATAGCAACCATTTCTGTAATTCGACAAATAGAAATCCTTTGATATATTGCTGGAATTCCGACTAATCCTAGGCAAGACGCCATCAGGAATATTGAGAATCTATTCTTGTAATTGATTTAAAGAGCAGGAATCAAAGGAAGCAGTATCTTAGAAAGGATGCAATATCTCGTTGATATTGTTCATTTCAGCTTGGTTAACAGCAGAGTACCAGCAAAATCATTATCAGAAATTGATTTTTGGAGATGAATCACCCCATGCCCAGCATCTTAGAACACTTGGAACTGCCTCATGCATCAAGCACGATGGATGATGGATGCTGAAATAAAAATAGAGATCCTAAATTTGGCTATTTTGATCTCAGTTCAACCTTGAAATCCCAAAGGTAAACGGATTACAAGATATTGACAGCTGTTTTAGCAAAGGTTGATATTAAGTTTTAAATTCTACTTGNAAAGAAACCAAATAACGGCTTCTATTTAGCGGATAAAGTTGATCTATCAGCCAGGTAAGATGACTTGAATTTGAGTGAGAATTCGACTCGTTAACTTTTCAGCAAACAATAATTGACGTTTTATTTTCTTAAAGTTAAGTGCAGCAATTCTGGAAGTGACCGATTTCAGTTGGTCATTGAGTTTGTCAGGTGAATTATTTTCGAGTTCTCACAGCTATGTATACTTGAGAGAGGTCTTAGATTAATTTAGTCAGTGTCAAATTTAGTTATTTTCCGTGTTATGATGATAAATTTCCTTTTCTATAACTATCATGAATTCTCTAATAACACCATTGTCAGGATAAAGAACCGAATAAATCATATCAGTTATTATATTGACAAAATAATGTAGTCTTCATAATTATTTGTTTTATTGGCATCACTGGGATGAAGAGCATTAAAAGTTCTGGGGTACAGACCAGATCGTTCAATGACTAAAAATATATTGGTTAAATCTTCACCCCAAACATTCAGAGTTGTCTCCAAAAAGATGATATGTATCCCTACAATCAAGATGCTCTGTCGTATTATGATTGTGCACCTAGCGAAGTAACTCATTGCAACTTCCATAATATCTATTCAAGCGCCTGAAGAGCCAGAAATGTACATTTCTGAGGCTACTCAAAGCAATATAATTGGAATTAGACATTCTTTCCCAGATTCTCAGATTTTATCTCCTAGAATATCTATAATTTTATGTTGTTTTTAGAGGCTTATGAATTTTTTATAAATATGTTTTTATCTTTGCATTATTGGTTTTTACTTTATATTCAAAAATTATACATGGTCATTACAAGAAATTCTAGCACAAATTGTTGTAGCCCTCTAACCGCAAAACAAAATGACGCAATCAATTACATGATAATAAAACATACTTGAAATGAATATTGTTTTCTTTCTTAAAAAGCAATTCTAAACTCGAAATAATGTAGAATATTTTCGAGC
>CABFPE010000297.1:902857-917118 GCA_900660155.1 Hofstenia miamia
ATATATATATATATATATATATATATATATAGTGCTCAGTTGAAAATTTCGTATCAAGCGAAAAAATCAGTGTTTGATTTGTATTTAGTATAAACAAAACGTATTTAGAGTAAATTCTATATATGTAGAATAAGGGAACAGACAATGGGACACCTAAAATCACCAATTTGTATGCATCACAATCAACTAAGAGAAGAAAGATTGCATCCAACTAAGTTCAAAACATCATAAAATAGCAGAGAGGTAATTAAGCAGGTACCCGTCGAAACTAAATTTCGATTGATCCATTATATAGTTTTAAGCCAGTTTTGTTGTGGTATTGGACTCTATACAGGTGTAAATGCAAATTAATAAACAGTAAAAATGGTCTGTTATTAATATTGAATACAGAAATTGAGTCAACACTTTTTACTTCAATGGCTAATTCATGTGGATGTATTAACAACATTGTATAGGATGGTAAGCAATTAGTCGCTAAGATATTAAGTCCGTTATATGCGAAAAGCGAATAGTGAGAAATTCATTAATACCTCTATCAAGTTTTGGAATAACTTACCTAGAGAAATGATGCAGTTGAATATATTGAAGATATGTAAAAACAATGTGAAAATATAATTGTACCAAAGAAATAATTGAATTCAAATGAAGTTTTTTAATCATGATTATTCAACTAATCAAAATTGAGTACAATAGCCCAATAGTGTAATATTTTATATTGTAATGTTTTTGTGCAGGTTAATAACTCTTTTAGAGTATTTTTTGAATATAGAATTCTTCGCCTTCTAGACAAACAAAGATCATTTGTTGAATCAACAACTAACTATAATATCATTGAACGTATTTTAAAGTGCATGCAATTTTAATTATGTGAAGTATAGTATACTGGAAACCTATTTAGTTCTTACTGCATATTTGTATTGTCATGATGTTTGTTAACGAAATCTAGCTAGCGCTTTCATGGAATATGAATATATATATATATATATATATGGGCTCTAGATACTATGGGATTTGTATCCACTTTCCGATTTTCCATAGTATCCAGCGCCTTTTTTGATGGAAATCCAGAATAAAATTTTTTTGTATGAGTTTCAAGTTTTTTCAAAAAAAATTTTTTAGCCCGCATCCAGCGCCCTCTACCATAGTATCTTGCTCCCACATATATCTTTTGTATCCAGCGCCTTGTACATATTTTAAAATTTTGTATCCAAAGTCCGTATGTATATATATATATATACTGACACTTTGTGCAGACGTTGAGACTTACATAATGTATAAGTAACATCAGTCTTCGACTCCATTAAGATCAAAATTACTGTATTCCCTTGGGAATACGTAGTAGCATTCTATTTTCCTTTAATAAAGGGTATCTTAATCATTAAGGCAAACGTTTTGGGAATAAACCGTTATCGCAATCACACAAAACGAATTTAGCTTTATCGTAGCACAACAGTCTAGAATTAAAGCTGTGTTAAAGAACAATTCAGGACATTGGTCGCTTAATCATCTGGTTAATGTCTTTACAAAATTATATAAGCTTTTTGTGCATCAGAGGCTAAGGAAAAGGGGTGGTTGGGCGGGCTGGAACACTCACATTAATTGTCCGAAATCGAACTTATTTTTACATCAAATCTACTTAAAAATAAGAATTTTAAGCTTTTTACATTAATTGTCCTCAGTTCATCCCCTACAATGATAATATTGTTCCTTAGCTCCTGTATGTACTTATATTTTAAAAGACTTCAATCAAATCAAATCAATTTTGTTGAGAAAATTAAATCGGTTTTCTTTATTAAATTATATTGTACTTGACACAACGCCGTTTGGGTATAGCAAATCATTCAACATAGAGGGAAAAGAGGCTTAGAGCTAGATATTAATGAATATATATATATATATATATACTAATGCGACCCTCTGTGTTCTTTCCACATAACCATATGAGCTCATTTTTCCACATAAATTCCTGAATTTTTCTAGGACAAAATATTGTATGGATCAATGAGTTTTTTAGCGATTAATCGCAAAAAGTAAAATTTTCAGGCAAAAAACTCCAAGTCCCTCTCTGTACTATGGGAAAATGGNTATATATATGATATTGCCACTTGTAGTGTTTTTTAAGCATATGCCAATATTACATAAATATACTCTAGAAAAATTATAGTATGCATAATGCGTTATGGCAAACCTAGTTGGATTTAGTTTGCTGACTTTATCTACTTTCACTACATAAATGGCAGTTGTTTTTCATATTGACAGTACGAGTAAAGCACCACTTGTACTTAATTGCTAAATTTTTAGATTTGAAAATAGAAAGATGAAATTAATAATACCATTAATTAACAGCGTAGTGTTTCATTACGTCAGAAAAACGCAATTATTTTAAATAATTTCGGCATATTAAATATAAATAGAAATTTAATCCATTACACTGAAATAGAAAAATTGCATAAAATATTTCAAAATGTAAATTAAATGAATGCAATTTGAAATCCTACTTAAATGATTTCGTGTATGTCTCCTTCCATGAAAAAAATTTTTAAAAAAATATCGGACCGATGAAGGTATACCTTAGCATTCCTTGCTTTTTAAAATACATGCATGCAATTCATTGGTATAGATTATTATAAATGATTGCAGCATAGCCTGTGTACATATGCATTTGATTGCACATAAATAGACTAGAATCTGACAAAATTATTTATTAAATTATTAAATTCATTCATGATCTCATCAGCATGTTATTAGCTACATAAAGCTCCAACAGCAAACGACTACAGCAAATCATTTGGAAATGGCAACAATAAAAATGTGACTGTATTGAATTTGCTGCCTCCACAAAGATAGAATTGCCAAGTAGAATCTCCTTCATCTAGAAAATCTTGATAATTTCAATACGTAGTTTCAAATACTGCTTCTGCAAAATTTCATATTTTCCTGTATCTAATGTCCAGTTGGTCCTACTAAGAAAGATACTTTCCCCCAATTAGTATGAGTTTCCCCCCTTGTAATGGTGATAGGGGCGGTAAGCTCAATAGGAGAAAATTTCGTTTTGTTCCAATTGAAAAAATGTAGTCAAATAAACGTATTACAAACTCAATCATAGGATAACGTAAAGTATGGGAAAAGGACATAAAGTCCCAGTACAGTGGAAATGTATAAAGTTATTAACAGAAAATCTGTTATTGAGTACAAAGACCCAAAGTATACAAGGACATGCACAAAATCGATGCGAACACCTCATTGTAGCATGGTACAGTACGTCGTAAGATTATATATATATATATATATATATATATATNTATACATATATATGTATATGTATATGTATATAGGTTTGAATCTAAAGCAGTTGTGAAAAATATATATATATATATATATATGCAAAATAAATATTTCATGAAAGTATATAATATCATTTATGATAGTGAAGACCTTGAAATCCATTAGTGTCATACTATGCATTTTCGTTTCAAGGCGATTTAATTTTTGCGCTGCTTTGCAATTAATTCTATTTTCAATATTTTACACAGATTAAGGTATTGAGGAAAAATATAAACTGAGACAATCACCAAAATCCAATGGATGCAATTCATTTAAAATTTTCACAAATATAGTAAAGATCGGATTTAATAATTAATTTTGAAGTTTGATAGTAATTATCATATGCACTTTACATTGTAATAGGTGTCCTTTATATTTCTTACTACAGCCTTAATAAATTTCTTGTGGTAGAATTATTTGGATTTTGCTTGGGAAATTACTAAGATTCTCATCATTATTTGCTCGAAGACAGTTTGTTTAACAAATTGTGGACATTGTTGAGGCTAAGGACGTTTGGCTGCTGCACTTTATAAAAATAAGTTTGGTTTCTTTAAGATTTGAAGTTTTATCCTGGACATTGGCAGTTCAAAGGGGCTTTATTATCTGCATTTTAAAGAAATTACAGTTATGTTATGCAACTACAATCCATGCTCTGAATAATTCAATTAATGTATTACAGTTTTCTCTTTGAAAATTCATTGAATTAATCATGATTTTACAAATGACTTGCATTTTCTATATTTATTTTTTTTAAAATATATGCATAAATAAGCAGATGCTTGTTTGTGATATTTTTAGGAAGATAAATTATTTTTAAACCATTTTTTGTATTTATTGTGAAATTTTTTGCGAATTTTTAGGTTACTCTAGCATTAGTAAACATAATTTCCAACCTTCTCATAATATCTAATGTGTAAATGATGCATTAAAAAACAATCCACGAATCCCCATAAGCAAGTCTTTTAAGATTAGAATTATTGAAACCTTGACACAAGATGTACACATAAAATAAGAATAACTACAATTCCTGAATTATTTTAAAGAACTCTGAAATTTTTTTTGTTTCTTAAATTGTTCAGATATTTAACATTTAATACTGTTTCTACAATGCGCTTTCAGTTTTTGAAACAGTTTTTCCTATAGTATAGAATTCTGTAAGATTTATTCACATATTTTCATTTCCTTATTGTTCTTTATAACTGATTAATGTAGAAACTGAATTTCAAGATCTTGATATACTTTTATTAAACCCCAATTACAAGCTGATAAGTCACTTAGACTTTGATCAGTTTCCTAAAATTATGACAGTTGAGTATCTCTAAGAACTTGGTAATATGGTATAACGGAAGCTTGAATGTAATTACAACACGCAAAAACTATATGAAAATTACAATTGTACCACTTGCTCTCAATTTTATATGAGCATTTGATGCTTGCTGGAATCTTCGAGGTAGCTTGTGCTGCAAACATTGCCTCAGGTCATGTAAACAACATCATCTTTCAGTTTAACTCAATATTTAGCGGCAACAAAAAAGTAAAATTGTTTCAAATGGATTTTCAAATCAATTAAATAGCATTAATTTTTTCAATTTTGAAGTATGCTTAAGTAATATTTTAATCAAATTTTTACTCTAATTTGTAAATCATTAATTGCCAATAGATTAAGCATTTTTTAAAATTAAATTTTTGCAGCATTTAAAAGATTTTTTAATCTTAACTTTTCAGCGACACATTCACTGAATTGAAGGTAGATGCTCTTAAAAGTGTATATTTATATGCAAAGAAATAGTTTAACTTTGTTAGAGAAAACAGCTAAAGGGCATAATTAATTGATTTTGCACAGGTGGATCAAACACTATAATATTATATTTCTGGATCACAATGATTTTCTCAACTAAAATGGATAAATAAATTGCTAAAATATTTAAAAAAGTACATAACTTCAATTGACTTTATATTTTTTAATGACATATGTGTCTTATGTAAAAGTTTTATATTTTACAGAAATGAATTAATTGCAATTTATTAATTGGTTTTCTCTTGAGTTTAATCGGTATTTCCAACTGGCATTATATATGCAAGTGGTGTTACTCACTAAAACTTTTAATTAAAATTCATTTATAATTTATTTTAATCACATATTTTATTTTACAACTACAATATATTTTATAACCAGTGCTTCACACAATAAGCAGTTTTATTTACCGATTTATACCTTTCTATTTACATTAAATTTTTATACTAATCAGTCCATATCTTACCATAGGAATTCACTAAAGGATTGCCCCTTATAAAATACCAATTTTACTTTAAAATCTAACAACGTTTTTTATCCTTTTCTTGGAATCACACTATGATAATTATCAATAGTTTCTTAAGTTTACTTAATCTTCAAAATGCATATTTTTGTGTTTTTCAATATTCTCAACATAATGTTTTCAATAATGTTTAGAATACTTTCTTGGGACACATGCATGAAAAACACTGTGATGTTTTTGAAAATTGTATTTTTTAGATGTGCTTGCAAATATATAATTAGTGCCTTTTTAATGTTAATGTGTGTAAATTATGCATGAAGACTGTCAGTTTGTAGTGGGGAAGTATTTGACACAAATAATGCACTATTTGCATGTTTGGATTCCATAGTAACCGAAATTACAATTTCGAAAAAGCATAATTTTCATGAAAGATTTTCTAATGCTGTCTAGGGGCGTACACAGGATTGCTTAACGTGGAAAGGAGACATTGCAGCTACAATCATGTCAGTGATCATAAGCGGGGCAAAACCCCCTTTCAAAATATTGAAAAACTAGACCCTAATCACGCTTGCCATGACCTTGGTTTTAAAATTTTCTTAATTTTTGCTGAAAAATTATTGATTTAGCCAATAATATCAATTTTAAAAACCCGACGGACGACGTTGCACCATGCTGCCCTTGCGTACACTGCTGACACTGGCTGTGAAAAGTTCAATATTTCACTATCTATTAGATGTGTTGGTCTTCGCAAGGTGGTTACACTCTAAATCTTAATTGAATATGAGACAAAGGCTTGCATATACATATACAATAGGGCCTACATGGACATATATAGCTCTTGTCAAAAAATGAGAAAAAGTTTTCAAATACAAAAACTTTCAACGACAGTGCAGAAGTCTTTTCACTTCATTAAATTGCAATCGTCTGGACGAACTTATTTAGGCGGTCACGCACAATCAACAACAGTATCCGTAAACACACCTGATGGGACAGAGGCTTTATTAATTTTCAATAAACATGTGTCATCAAAATGCAAGAAACATTCGAAAACAAGAAACACGTACTAAAAAAGTGCCACTATTGACACAAAAACACAAAGAAGACCGGGTTACCTTCTGTGAAACATGGTCGCTGGATGGATTTTTCAGAAATATTTTCATAACCGATGAGTCCATGTTCATTTCTCATTGGTCTACGACAGCCAAGACGCATCGCAAGCCATCTCCAAAATTTTCCCTAAAATGCATGGTTTGGGGTGTTTTGAGCTATAAAGGTTTTCACCTGAAAATTGTGTATGGAGGTACTGTAAACAGTTCCAAGTAGACTGATATTTTAACAGCTTTTATCCCATTGGCGGACCAGGGTTATCGGACTGGATGGATTCTTCAGCAAGATGGCGCGACCCCCACCCCCCCATATTTCAAGACACCTTCACGTACCCTTCACATATGGAATATCTTTTTGGGATCATTAAGGACGATGTCGAAAAGAAAAATCCAAAAAATAATTGCAATATTTGCTGAAGTGCAAAGAAAACATTACGCCGAGAATGCAAAAAAAATTGATGGACTCAATTATGGAGAAAATTTTGAAATGTGTTCGCTCTAACCCCTAACCCTGTAACAGTTGTGTTCGTAATCCCGAGCCATTTTATTCCATAATTTCGAATCTTGATATTTTCAGGCCCTGTAACAATGTACTATAATAGCTTCACAGTAAATACCAGTTAACAAAGTTACCCGTGATTGGTTATCTTAAAGTTGAACTTTTTTATCTCTAAAACAATGTCGTTTTGTTAGGGGTCAGCCACAGCCAACTGAAATTGACTGTATCTTAGCTCACGTATAATAGAGTACATGCTATGCTAAGACCAATGCCTTTTGGCTTTGTATCATCAATGTTGGCTTATGTATATGTAACCATGGCCAACTTATATATTAAGTTGGCAATGCATGTAACTAATGACTTCTAGGTTCCCGACCCAAAGTATGCTCTACAATTAACTTAAGCAGGCTTCATATCAAAGCATTTTCACTGAACCAACCAATAATCCGATTTTTGCGCCAACCTATTGTAAAATATTGACTTTGTTTACTAAAGTGGAAATGTGATTGATTGTAGTTAATTTCCAAGACATCTGCTATTTCAAATAGATTTGTTATTAAAACTGACGATGATGTTTTTTTTAGTAAACAATGTTCTTCTTAACATCGAAATCTTCGAAGTTATCAAAATCAATCTGATTACTGTTTTATAGTATAGATCAGACTTGTGAACGCGCCGTAATTTCTAAGCTCGGCTCGGCTCGCCACATAAAATCTTTCAATGAGGCTCGTTTCAGCTCGATATTTTTTAAAATATTGTGCTCTCAGAATTTTTTCCATTGCTCTTCCTATTATTTAATAAACATTTCTAAAATATGATTAAAAGTAAGGAATATTGAATGAAAATAAGAAAAATCGACATAATCAAATTTACAAGCAACACTATAAATTTTGTTTGCTTAAAAACGGCTCGTTTTGGGCTCGTTGTATATCTAATACTCTGCTCAAGCTCGGCTCGGCTCGTTAGAAGCTCGGCTCGTTGACAAGTCTGGTATAGATCACATTAATATTTTATGCATGTAATTTTTTGATTAAGTTGCACATTAACACTCGCGTGTATATCATAGATAAATTAAAATATATTCTACTGCTTTTAGTTGTAATTTTTGCTAATACATTTGGGTTTTATTTAACTCTTTATGTCTGTTAAACAATGGTTACATTTTACTTTACCTTACGGCAGTGTACGACTAGAGCAAGACGGTAGAGTTCCTTCTAGCTTTCACCATGGCTAAAGCGACTACTGAGTTTATACCAAAAAGTGATTAGACCAGTAGCCAAAAATATGAAACAAATAAACAAAAGAAACGGTAAACTACTGATCGAATGAATAATATAATTCATAATTCGATGAACATAAAATTTGACGATACGGTTTATGAACGAAGTACGATATATATTTTCATTGGTTATAAAAGTCGAAGTGTTTGATTGATTAATAAATCGCAGTAATTAAAAATCCAAAGCAACGTTTACAGCAGTAAGGCAGAATGTGTTAGTCTTGTTGAAATTGTGACCAGTAACAGCAAGTGTTCAAAATATAAAATAACAAAATTAGTCTGTGAAACAAACTAAATTGAACTTAATAAGAAAGTTTTAAAATATTCGACCATTTCTTACGGACAAAATTTGAACAAAAATACTCAAACTAAGCTACCCAAAATGATTTTGGTACATGTGATACCAGACTACTGATCCACGCCTGAAATTAGTTCTCTGTTTGAAAATGAGCGAAGTTAGGAAATATTTCGTAAATAGTTCTTTTAGAATTGCCATAGAAAATTTTAGAATCTACTTTCGGTTGAAATAGGTAAATTAGTTTAAGCAAATTTTCAAAAAATAAATTAGTCTCTAATTTAAAAAGTTATTATTATAATAAATTAAAGTTTCAAAAACTTCTACTTAATAAGATTCAAAAAATGACTGCAGGCTTTCGATATCTTTATCACTTACGCAATGTAATATCAAGCAATTATGATAAACAACTGATACATGCTTTTTGCTTGTCTCATTTTTAATACTGTTCTTTTCTTTTAACTAACCTAAATTCGAAACATTGCATGCTTCTATCAAAGACATTTAATTGGTGTATAAAAACTCTAAACTTTGCACAAAAGCATGACGAAGCATCAGTATATCGTAAAAAATATAAAATAATATCTCCGTTCTACCAAATTCATCTGTATATGCTATCCATTTTATTTAAATTCAAATCTCGTCAAACGTCTCATCTCTTTTTAAAAGACTATGATTAAATTAAAATGTCAGTTCTTAGATAAAAATTCTAATAGTTTTCATCATGCATCAATGAAATCGTGGAATGATTTGTACAATATAACGTGAGTAGAAAAAAACTACACAAATCACTGATAATAAAACAATGTACACACTTCATGCATTTGAGACATATGTCAATATTGAACACCACAAGCATTCACACAAACATTGATTTATACTATTATTATATATTGTGCTTATTAGCTTGTAGCTTTAGACTTGTTTCTATTTTATTTTATTTGTATCTTTTTAACAAATATATTGCTTGACTCTTTATCAAAAACTACTGTAATAGTTATTGATTTTCTCATTAATAATGGTATAGATACTTCTTCCTGCATCTAAAATATCGTTGATATTTAATAAGTATTAACAAAAAATAATTTATTAGATTTCCATTTCAAAAATTATAAATATTAATTAAAAACCATTAAATCTGTAATGTTAATTAAGCAAAATTAAATTTGCTAGTTACCAGAGCATACATTTTCACTATTTGGTTAAAGAAATTTAATTATGATGCCATTGAGACCGTTTGAAAAATGAAAAAATGGCGTTTTTGTTTATTTGAAGAATTTTATTTTCTTGCTAAAAGCAATGACACAGATTTGCGTCTCTAACTTATAATCATTGGAAATTTTTTACTTAACTTTTTAGACTGCTTTTGTTAATACCACTGGCATACTTTCAAAATCTGCCAACACATTTAGGCAAGAGCAATATTTTTCATTTTTATCGTCTACTTTGTAATTAAATATGTCTTTCTCCAAATTGCTACCTCAAAAATTTAGCCTTTGTAATGGAGAAATATATTTTTCTGATAAAACAAAATATGAGCTCATCTGAATGACTCAGTAAAAATCTTAAAATTCTCTAATATGAAAGTTTTGTAGATGCACAATGTTTTATCCAAACTCGTTAAATTTGAACCTATCAATTAATTTCAGTTATTATTTAATTCATGAATCAACTAAAAGAGACCACTTTCTAAAGATAATTGTTTTCAAATAGATTTAGCTTTGTACTTTATTATTGTTCTTAAGTATACTTTATTACAATGAAACAGCTTTTGAAATGTTCAATGAACGTATATCCCTGATTAGACCCACTGTTTTAATTAAAGAATTATACGGAACCAATGTTAATTCAAGCATTATTAATCTGATGTAATATATATATATATATATATATATATATATATATATATATATATATAAATATATAAATTATTCTTCAGTTGTTCTATGGGAATCAAAGGTGGGGTAACAGATTTGTCAAAAATCCCATAGTTGAACTCACGGATTTTTAATTTACTTATTTCTTCATAATTTTTTTGGTTATTTATTAAAACCAGTTTGTATGTTTCTTCTAACTGCATTGAAATTTATTTTAATCAAAAAAGTTTTTTTAAAAAATAGTTGTACACTTTATCAGTCAGTTGTAGTATTATAGAAGGAAAAATCCTATAGTGCAAATGACGTCTTTGAATATAAATGTAACATTGTACAGGTGACTGATATATATATATATATATACATATATATATATATATATATACATATATATATACATATATATATACATATATATATATATATATATATATATATATATTATTAATTAAATCCTACTGTCAAAATGTTTAAAATTTATAATTTTGTCTTATAAAACAGAGAACTGTTTTTTTATTTCTGTAAATTTATTTGTTAATTTGAACTAAAAAGCCACAAATCTGAAGTAAAATACTAAGTAGTTAATTTTATTTTTCGTACAAAATGTGTTTTAATGCATTTCTCAATTGGCTCTTTGTTTTAGAATATGATAATGAGCACGTTAATACCAAAATAATTAAGCAAATACTGATTGGCAGCACAGCAATTCGTTTCCTCGATACAATTTATTAGCAAAATGCTAGTACAATTTTTAAATTTTTGTATTTATGCAAATTAAAAAATGATTCACTTAAAATTTTTTAAATGGAAAATTCTGTGATTAGTTTCTATAGTATTTAAAGTTAGGATTGTTTAATTGTAAGATTGAATTCAGCTGAAAGGCTTTGAGAACTTTAAATTTTTTTATATTCACTACATATTAAGCAAGTCCTACGTTTGAAATTTTGTTGTGCTGTATATTTTAAAATCAAAATGATATTTTGTGCAATCAAGCTAGATCATGGTCATGAACTATGTGTGAATAGGCAAATTTACAAAGTTTCTAAATGGGTTTCAGTATTTGTAATTGTTATTATTTTATAAGTTTAAAAATATTTGTCTTAGAAACTTTGTTTAGTGTGACAGTGGATCAAGTGCAAACGCCTTTTACGACGTCATGTTGAATTCGTCCTACTACCCACCAGTCTCATTTATCGTTGGCCTTACGTGTTCTCATGTGGCGAAATATCTATCACACTCAGCTCGTCTTTTCAATGTAACCATAGTAAGCTCCTACATATGTTCTCCATTTAACATTTTAATTTTATTCAAAAGAAAATTGTTCCCCCAAATGCATTATGCTTAAATTATTTCATTGCTCTTAATTTTCCCTCAAATTAAAAACCATAAAAATATTTTGAATAAATAACTCTTTTCAAAGTGTTTAATAATATTTATAGAAAGACTATGGTTGACTTGTTATCCAAATTTTAATGATTTGAGTACGTTCTATGTTATTATATACCAAAGTAAAAATATTTGTTAGAAACTATAAAATTTTGCAAACAATTTACAATAACCATAATTCCAAATTCAATAGAGTCATTTCACGAAATTTTAATTTTCCACATTTTTCAAAATTTCAAAATTATATAGGTCTTCACAAAGGGGATAACTTTACTCCCAAGGGAATTTTTATTAATAACTTTTTTTAAGTCAAATTTGAAAGGTTGGCGCGAACTTTTCAACACATTAAATTTAATTTTACACATTCTGTGAAAATTTTAGGCTCAAAACTGTTTTTTATCAAGGAATTATGACTATTTTTTCAACATTTATTTTAATATAGAAATATAAAAATGACTAGACAAAAACAAAAAATGCTGACATCAGCATTATAAATGATAAGATCTAGTAATAACTAATAAGTTTTTACTAGATCTTATAATTTGTGTTTTGAATAGAAAAATATTAAAAGTTGACAAAATTAATAACCATTTTGACATAAGAAACCTCTTAGCATTTTTACCAATTTTTTTGCAAGAAATGCTGACGAAAGCAAAAATATCTAGTTAATAGTTTTATTTTTTGAATTTTTTAAAAATGGTTATCTCTTATTACCTTTGTGCCAAAGTTCATGTCAATATCATTCATATATCAAAACTAAACCTAGGGGATATTTCCCCCTTCCCCTCCCTTGTGAAGCCAACCTACATAAAAAAGCTTGTGAGGATTAGGGTTAAGATGTGTGCAGGATTGTAAAACTTTATAATTTTTGTAAAACAAGTTTTAAAATTAATCCCATTCCTGATTTTCATTGGCTTGACTTCATTCCATATGTAAATTTGTAGGTTTCAAAGGCATTTTCTTTGAATTTTATATACGAAATGACGTCATAAAGGTAATGGGATGAAAATTAAAAGTTATTTTTTGCAAAAAATGTAAAGTTTTTACAGCCAGTACACACCTTAAAAAACATTTCTTAGACCCTATAATTGTAAATTTTGAAAAATTAGTAAAATTACATTTTCGTCAAATGACTCAATTATTAACCATTCACGCTCACTGACGTCACGTTGAATTTGCACAAAATTCACAACCTCTCAAAAGCACTGAACACCAGCATACATATCTTCTCTAATAGAAAGTGCTCTGAACAATAATAGCTGGTCCAAAACAGTCATACATCAGAGTAAAATTGGCACAAAAGGCTCATCTCTTATTTACTCCTATGTAATAACTAATAACACTTAGCAATGAGAGGCTCTTGACGTGCCTTGTTTCTTTTTCACTTAAATTTGAAGGGCTATAGCCGTTCGTGCTAATTGGACCAGCATGAAAAGCTAAGGCGAGCTTGAGTCTCATTGTTACAAAAAACATTTCTAAGTTTAATAAAAACAACTAGACATGTCTTATACAACAGACACATCAGACTACATCATTGGATTTAAGTAAAAATAGTGTCGGTATTTTTTTTTAGTGTCGACTCAGGCCTGGTTTGTCACTTCTAATGTTGTCATAATTTGGAATATAAATTTAAAAATCATACAAACGCTCATGATACTGATAACTGATTATTCCATTGAAGGTAAGTCCTGTGTGTCCAACGTTTTTCAACAGAGTTTTTTCCAGTTGTATTTTGGGAGTCACATTTGATGAAAAGCTATGTTTTAATGAGCATGTCAAAAACTATTAAATCGCGTAAATACTGATCTCTGCTTGCTTCGTAGACTTAAGGCATATGGATTCCCAAATAAATAGCTCTCTTTATTATATGAATCTCTTATAATGAGTAAACTACGGTATTGCTGCACTGTATGGGGAAGCTGTTCAACAAATTGATTGTTTTCAAAGAAAAGCGGTTAGGATTAAAGTGATTACAGAATATATTTCAATTCATAATGTTATCAAATTTAGTGACAATTCTCTATATAAAGATATTATTAATAATGATAATCATCTTCTTTCTTTCTGGAATTATTCCAGAACGTCAGCCATATGCGTTAGAAAGATTTCGAAAATATCCACCAAAAGCACAAAAACATCTGCATAGAAAATTTGAGAATATGTTCCCCAGTCGATGTTTTTCATCTATTAATAAGATATTTTGATGTATTTCAAAATATGTAATAAAATTATTATTATTA
>CABFPE010000297.1:943673-963645 GCA_900660155.1 Hofstenia miamia
TGCCTTTCTTATAATTTTATTTAAGAAATGTTTATTTAATAATAGGAAGAGCTATGTAAAAAATTCTTTGAGCACAATATTTTTAAAAAAATACCAAGCTAAAACGAGCCTCATTCAAAGATTTTATGTGAAGAGCCGAACTTACTCAAAATTTAAACTAGCCGAGCCGAGCCGAGTCGAGCCGAGCTTGGAAATGTCGGCTCGTTCACAAGTCTGATGCAACTCGTATTTAATTTCTTCTGTAATATCCTATGTTTAGATGATTGCTCTGTACAATCTTGGTGATCAAATTGATCCCATTGCAGAGGCATCAGGATTAAAAGTAATGGGATTAACACGTCGATTAAGTTACGAGGATATTAGAGAATTGTATCATCGTGCCGAAATCCAAAACCGCTACTTCAAACATGATATTGAATGTGTAAGTAAAGTTCACATCGAGTTATCAAAAATCACAAAATGACCGATAATTTGTAAACATAGTTAGTGAAAGTAACTATTATAGATATGAGCACTAACACTAATAAAGATTGATTTCTCTTTTAAATTATTGCTTCAATGCCATATGTTTTTGTTTGATTACACTGCATAAGCTGGGAATAGCAAACAAGCCATTCATTTATCACTTGTCACACATAAATTCTGACAGTCAATTCCGAATCAACTTTTTATAATCCAAGATATAGGTAGAACAAATTGGGCTTGATCACGCAATATTTAGCTGTTTTTCATTATATATATATACATATTTATATGTGGCTAAGATTTAATTATAGAAAAAATTTTTTTAATAACTAATGGGGAATAATTGCCATTGAAATTTCGCTACCATGTATAACCAATTAGTTTCTTAATTTTTAATGGAATTAATATTTCAACTGTGTCAATATTTGGGGATAAGATAGAGTACTAATCTTTAAATGAAAATAGCATTTATTATATATGCATCTTAAAGAAGAACATAAGTGGTGCTAACTTTTTGAAAATCTTTTACCGACTAGTTTTTTGCTCATAGATCAAAGAAAAATCAATGTCTCAAAAATATAATTCTGTCTCATAGATGAGCCTACTAAGGACTCACACATGACAACAAAAAAATTGATAATTATTCTATCAGTAGCATCCATTTTAACAGTTACTGCTTGACCAGCTCCTAATATATAGTACGGCTTAAGCATAAGATGATTTCTACTGTAATGTTCTTGAACACAAATGATTTAGGTAACTGAGGAAATCACGGTGATTCAGAAATTGTATGCTCTCTTCGCAGATAATTACGAGTGCGATGCTGATACACTTCAATGCCTATCAAAACAGCTACGCCAGAAGTCCTCAGTGGTTGACTACAGGAAACGATTTCTTAGAAATTTTGCACTTACTGTGACTCACGAGCATCACTCCTTCACACTGAACAATGAAAGAAAGCAGGCAGCCAAACCTCCAGAGTTGATGTTACCTCTTAGCTATCCACCTGTCAACAAATCCAATGCACTAGCTGATCTTGCCCTTTCGTCCATAATGACTATTAATGAAACAAATAACTTTCGTTTGTTAAGCGGGAACCTCATGCCTATACAAGAATCTTCAATTGAAATAGCAGAGAGCATCAGAAGATATAGTTCTAATCCTTGATTATTTTTTAAAATCTACTGTATTTTATAAGTCTTAAAGTAAATTCATTACAGTTATTTACTATTCTGGGGCCATTTAAAGACCTAGCAGTCCTAAGAAATATAATATAATATAAATATGGTACAGAATATATATATAGTTTATTTTCACTTCCACTTTGTTTCAAGTGTAGCGGAACTATTGGTCTGTTACTACCAAATTCTGTCATTAAGGGGGTGAAGGAATTTAATTTTTAGTCTCTTAGATACTCACTGGCTAATATCCAACAAAGGAAAACCATCTTAGGGAGAAATTGCTGATAAACGTGTCAGGCCTAATTATTTGTGAAATTCCTCGATATCTAATTCAATTTTTTATATGAAATTATTTTACATATCATTTCATAGTACTAAATTCGAAGCACTTCAAAAAGAAAGTTTTTACCACAGCGGGTACTTAGCGAAAAAAATAATCTGTTGACAAGGAAAAGGACCCTGTTTTAATGAAAAATCGTGAAATTCTAAAAAAACGACAAATTGAAATTTTGTATTGAATCATGTGATATCACAAAATTTATACTAAAGCGCTCTTCAAAAATATCAAACAACTTACAAAATACCACCTTGTAACTGGACTGGATACTTTCAATAGGAAGAAAAGTTCTAAGTTCCTTTGGAAACTCTAGACCTTGGAAATCCAGGTGTAAAATATAAATGCGGCCTCAGCTATATGAATTTGAAATTCAACATTATAAAATTTCTAACCTCTCCGTTCATGTGTAAGTCTCTCAAGTGTTACATTGTGAAATTATAAAGCTTTTAACACCTTGACAATAATCGAAGTAGTAGTAGAAATGTTGAAAGCAATTTATCATACTACTTAGTCTATTGTATTTAAGAATGTGCCAAGGAAATACTTGATCCATTAAATTTTGCTATAAATACATGTATTAAAACCTATTCACTTCCTTTGTCTAAAAAACTAGTAAACGTAGCTTTGTTAGATAAAAAATATCCTCCAAAATGTGAAAAGTATCACCACAATTCAATTACCCAACCTTTTTCTAAAAATCTGCTTTATGAACAAATCAGTCTATATTGAACATTAAAATGCCTATGTTCTTTATAAAGAACAGAATGATTTTCCAAATTTTCAAGCATTTTTCTCCATGTCTATTATGAAATTTAGAAATCCTGAGAAATTGCTGCAACTATTGGTCAAAAAAACTGTTGTAAATGTGTGCAAAAGTAGATTGCTATGGATGAAGTACTTGAAAAGATCCATGATTTTTAATTGAAGATTCCAATTTTCTATACAATGTTTGACATTCTTCTTCCTCTTCTTCTCCATATTCATCACCATCATCATCTTCATCATCATCATCATCATCATCATAATCATCATCTTCTTCTTCTTCTTCTTCTTCTTCTTCTTCTTCTTGTAGTTGATAAATATAATTATCAAGTTTTTATATTGACATGAGAATAAGCAATTGTTTTGAAAATTCATAATGGGTAAACGCAAATTGTCAAGTCAGCTTCTGAATAAAATGGAAAGAGTGTGTAGCAGAGTAGTAGCCCATCCCGTTCCGTTGCAACTTGTAAAATTAAGGGTCGGGCCTGCGCCAGTCCTGTCACAACCAAAACCATCATTATATTTTTTTAAAACAAATGAAATTGATTGCCGCTTGCTACTACTAAGGCAATTTCTGAGATAATAGCAATTCTTCTAGCCGTGGATTTAATTTTTGATGTATAATTAGTTACTTGAATATATTATTTGATATAATATTATAATGTAGGTGAAAGAATGTATATTTATTAACACAAATTAGAGCAACTTTAGACCCGCTTCACTCTTATTTTTAGGGGCCAAGCCCGGGCCTGCCCGGTTACAACTCTGATATGTAGTATATCAATGCAAGTCTAAATCTAAATTTTAAGTCTTTACCCGAATCAAAACTTAAAATTAAAAGACCAATTAGCATGAGACATCAATTGCAAAAAGAAAATTAAAAAGTTATTTCTTCATTGGCAAATAAGTATAATTATTGTAGTATCCCCGAATTATAGCTTAATTGCCAATTTTGAATTCAACAATTGACTTATTTAAATTTACTCGAAGGCGACTTAGATAAGATAAAGAAAACTCATGATGGCACACGTATCTAATTTCGTAACATATAAAATACATTAATAACAGGTCAATAATAGATCTATGGCGGCATGGGGTTAAGCCACTGATGAGATTTTCAGCACAATTCCACCCCCTTTTGCAACACGTAATTATGTATAAACTTTGAAAATATCCTTTAAAATCAATCAAATTTTAAGAGAAAAAATAGGATTATTTAGTGAAAAACAATCGCTATTGGGTATATTGAATCAATTGCCAACATAAAACAGAAAAACCTCTTTCGTAGGTAACCACATCTAATCAATTTTAACATTCATGTGCGTAATACTCCAATGAAATAGTTTGTTAAAAGCAAACTATTTTCTCTGGACTCTTTGTTCAAAGACCTTAGATCTGAAGTCAATTCCTATTACAAGGCTATTAGTCAGGTGTCAGCTCCAATTGCCCCGGCTTGGTATAGTATCAATAAATAGGCGTAGAAAGGATAGCACGGACTCGCTGTCAAGTGTTAACACTGATGCTGAGGTAAACAAACGGAAGAGATTGGATGAGAATCACTTGATAACGAACAAAAAGTCGAGTAATTGGTAACAAACAGGGTTCAAAAATAGCTGCAGGTCCTAGGCAACATGTCTTTGTTTGGAACATTGACAAGTCATTTAATGAAAACGATATTAGACAACACTTCGGAAAATGGCATCACTTGACTCATATTCACGTAATACAGAAGACAATGCAAGATTCAAAAGCTTTCATGAGGTTTTCCTGGAACAAGACTTTGGAATTGTAGAAAATGCTGATTTTGGCTAGAAGCATTCATAGTCCAGAAGTTCTATTTAAATGAGGAATCAATACTCTGGTTACGATCTCTATCAAATATGTGACTGCCTGTCTCCTCGGGTATCCATGCTTATAAGTGCGCATTACTTAATCCTTAGTCTGTACGTAATAAAGAACATTTTATATTAGATATGATTGATCCGGCATAGATTAGACATTTGCTTCATCACTGAATCTTGGTTAGAGGAAGGCCCTAAAACGCATCTATTATCCAATCAAATGGGACTAATTCGTCGATGATTTCTTTTAGAGTTTGTAATCATTTTAATTTTGTTTGTTTTTTAGCGCGTTTGAATCCATGTCAGCAGGCTGCATTATAAAAAATGTATAATAACTATAATAATAATAATTTATAATATCCGATCATTGTTCTTTTCGAAGTATGTATAAATAAATGCATAAATTCCACATGTTGTATAACAGCAGAACTATTTTTTAGGAAACTATAATGAGCGTGCGATAATTTTTCTCCAATAATCTAGTATATTAGACATATAGTCCAAGCATTTGCATGAAGTGGCGATTTTTACATTTTCTATTGATTTTTATTTCCATATGCATTTTATTTTAATTTTCAAAATTAACTTTAAATTAAATGATATTTTTCTTCCTGAGAATTATAATAGCTTTTAGTGCTAGAGGTGTTAAAAAATCTAACGATTTCATTAATACATTTACTCTATGGAATTTAATAATTGTATTTAAACTAAACTAATAGCGCACTTTTAAATATACCAACTACATTTGTTTCTGCACTTTCTCATTTTCAGTATGGTTTTTTTCATCATAATATTTAATAGCATGTTTTTCAGACTTGTCAACGAGCCGACATTTTCAAGCTCGGCTCGGCTCGTTTAAATTTTGTGTAAGTTCGGCTCGGTTTGGCTCGCCTCATAAAATCTTTGAATGAGGCTCGTTTTAGCTCGGTATTTTTTTAAAAATATTGTGTTCAAAGAATTTTTTTCATAGCTCTTCCTATTATTTAATACACATTTCTTAAATAATATTATAGGAAAGGCATACTGACTTCAAAAAATAAGAAAAATCTTCATAATCAAATTAACAAGCAGAACTATAAACTTGCATTACTTAAAATAGGCTCGTTGTATATCAAATACTGTGCTCAAGTTCGGCTCGACTCGGCTAGGCTCGTTAGAAGCTCGGCTCGTTAATAGGGCTGATGTTTTTACATTAACAACACATATGCTTTGTAATTATTATATTACTTCAGAATATAATTTGAAGAAATTCAAATAGTTGGAAGTCAATTAATTTTAATAGTAGTAGATATATTTTAGTCATTCCTTTTACGAAATTTCTTTATTGATATTTTATTATAAAAAATAATTACCCACCGGGGATTTTTTGTATGCATTCTGCATATAATATAACAAAATGAAAATACAAATTTTATGTACAGCATGTACATCTATAAAATCTATTTTGCTTAGTTGTTTATCTATATACACAGGGTGATTCATAAGTCACTTAGCTATTTAAAATGATTACCATATGAAACAAAAACATTCTATGAACTTTTAATTATTGTTATCTTACTCTCTAATTACTGCTATTTGTTATTTTAAATTTGTTTGTTTTACATATTTATTTTTATTTAAATTTGTGTAAATGATCATGTGTGCATTTTTAGATAGTATGTCATTGACAATTGAATAGCGAATTTTTATTGGTGTTCATATGGCCAAATTTGATGAATCTCCCACATTTGTTGAAAGGCAATGGAAACGTGATTCAACAGAAAGCCCTTCGCACAACACCATGCGCTCAATTTTTAAACAATTCAAGGAAACTGGAAGCGTCCAGGATGCTATAAACCCAAGTGCTCAGAAGCTTAATGATGCAAAAGAAGAAGAAGTCTGAACCTTGTTTGAAGCAAAACCTTCAACATCAATTCCCCAGGCTGCTCAGTGATTGTTATCGACATCATATGGCTTAAAAATTTTCATATCCAATAAAAGAGGTAGACAAACCAGCGAGACTGGCAATGTGTGAAGAAACTCTTTATCGAATATCGTCGAACTCTTTTTATCCCTCCAAAGTTGTGCTTAGCGACGAGGCAACTTTCTTCGTCCAAGAAACTGTGAACAAACATAACTGTCGTGTTGGAGGTATGAAAACCCTCATCTGACAATGCCAAGATCTTTTCAGTCTTCTAAGGTAACTGTATGGGCTGCTTTGACCATTAAACATCTCATTGGTCCTTAGTTTTTTCATACCAATGTCAATAAAGAAATCTACCTGTAAATGCTTCAAGAATTCTTAATCCCTAAATTAAAACAGCGAAAAATACACTCAAAATCCATCTTCCATCAAGACGGTGCTCCTCCGCATTGGGGGCTCAATGTCCGAAAGTTTCTTAATGAGCCCAATTATTGCCCTAATGCTGAAAAATCCCAAATTGTAACCATCAGACACGGTCTGATTTAGGTTACCATGTATTTCTTTCGTACACTTACATAGAATTATTTAACATATAAAACAGTTATATATACCCAACGAGAAAAATAAGTTAAAAAAACTGTAAATTGACACGTACGCGCGGGTTAAGATTCCAACACAACTCGGACCTAAAAAATCAATTCACAACTCTTTAGTATCCTTTGCCCTCAGGTATCTCTGACCTTCTGATGCACAATATTGGCTTTGCCACAATACTTAATTCTGCTGTTTACCAAATGCGAAACTTTCAGATGCAGAAGCCAATAAATGTCCAAACATAAGTCAATCAAGAAAATACTAAGTTATATACTTTTAACAAATCTGTGCAAATATGGTAATTCGAAAAAACTAAAAAAACTTAGAGTAAACAGCAAATATTTCAATTTTAATTTATTACAGGCAGTTTATTATTAAGTTTTTATTTTTGACTTGTTTATTATTTCATAACGCGGGGCATGTGTTATCATAAAATGACATCTATCATAAAATAACATCTTGTCACAGCCGCCATCTTGTCATCGCCACCATCTTGTCATCGCCACCATCTTTGAGGTCCAGCACACGCAACCTAATTCAACATTTTAGAAACTTTTTACTTTAACTATTTCGTGTAAATTATTGTATTTTTGTTTGCAAACGCCCTGGCTAAGGAAAAATTACTACAACCCTAAATTCCAATTAATTTTCACTCTCTAAAATTTACCGTTATTTATCTCATTGCTACCTTTAACACCTATGAAACTACTAATTTACTTTTGACATCGCCTTGTATCTTCATGTTTATAATGCATCTATTCATAGTAAAGTAGTTCATTGTTTATCTCAATCAATCACATTTTTTCATTTATTATCAACTTTAAAAAGAAATTAATAACAGCGACTATATACTTCTTCTTATTAACTGTATACAGTAGTGAAAATATTCAAGGTCAGATTTTAACTCATGAATCTTATTTTCAAAATTCTGTAACTATGTACATTTGAACTTCCAGAATCTTAACAGCAAAAATGTTGAAGAATTTAAACCATTATTTCAAGTTTTAAAAATGATTTCATTCTAGAAATTTCGGAAACTTGGTTACGATCCTGATAACATATGGTCTTTTAAAAACGAATCATATACGGTAAAACAAAGGGCGGGGGTGTTCTATTTCCAATACTGAAATCGTTTAATCCTAAACAAAGCAACGATATCAACAGTAACCTAGAACAAATGTTCAATTTAAAAACGAGTTGTTAAATGTAGCTCACTGTCCTAGCAAGAAATTCGCTAATCAGTTCATTGAGCGATTGGAAGATGAATTATCTTTGGGTTGTTCTGAAAATATAGATTTAATGTTACTTGGAGACTAGAATCAAAATTATTTTAACACTAATGAACAGTCCAAGATAGACCTACTTTTAAATGCATCCATTTAAAATAGACTAATGAAATTTTGACGACTAGAATTACTTCATCGAGCACTACATTGATTGATTGCATTACATCTGTGCAGTTTTCTAAACTCGATTCTTATACTGATAAATAATAAATCATTGTAAATCGGCACTCTCTTCATAAAATTGGCTTCTGATTATTCTGCAAGAAATTCAACTACAATGTTGACAAATTTTTTAGAAATTTTTGAATTTTGTCTCAAAAAATTTTGACCAAAAAAGAAAATCATGATTAATTCAATTCCGAAAAGCAACTCAATATATCTTTACAAAATAAGCCTTAGTTAACCGAAACTTGTAAACCATTGATTCGTAAAAATGATATCGCATTTAGGAATTTTAAAAGTTCTCAAACTCACATTAATTTTGCTACATTTAAATCAAAGAACAATTTCATTTGGTAAAACTAAGTATACTAGAAAAGTAATGAAGAACGGATTCCTAAATTATTCAATATCACTATGGAACAAATTGGATTACAGTACAAGAAGTGAAAAAATTTTTACAAAATTTAAGAAGTTGAAAAACAACAAAATATCAATTATCTGACTAATTATAGAATAAGATGTGCAACTCAAGAACAATAAGTAAAAATATTTTTTAAATTATATGTAATTTGTAAACGTAACCAAGAAACAAACATTTACTGACATAACAAAGGTCATATCAAGAAAGTTGCATTATTTATATTCTTAATAAGTTTGTAAACTTAATACATGTATATGTACATGAGAACTTAAATATATGTTGTTGTTGTTGTTATTACATAAAAAAGGTTGTCTGCCAAATCAAAAATCAAAATGGAAGCTATAATTCATAATAAATTAGAAATGAATACGCTTGTCTGCCAAATCAAAAATCAAAATGGAAGATAATTCATGAGAACACTAATAGTAAGAAATCTAAATCAAACCCTATTAATGCTGTTAAAAATTAATGCTGAAAAATAATTACTGATCATTATGAAACTTCTTACAAATTAAACAAGACGTTTATTAATCTAGAAAATTCCATGGCCCAGTCGTTCAGTATGAAAGTAAACTACCAGATTTCCTTAACCCTGATTTTTCTTTCCGTTTTACAACAAGTATTGAAACCTTAAAAGCAATTCTCAAGATTAATGTTAACAAATCAAGTGGGCCTTCTATAATTCGTTCTTGGGCACTCAAGATCACTGCACGCAGAGATGACCATAGATAGAAATACTATTATAGACTATTATAGAATTACTATATACAAATCTATAACGAAACAATCATTCTATTATAGATTTACTATTATAGAAAGCTATATTCACGATTATAGCCTTAAATTTATACAATTAAATTAACATACATGTACATGGCTTTTCTCACTCGAGTTGCTCAATTTGTTTTGGGAATTCTGCCTTCGCCGGCAGAAGTACTTGAAAGTGTCCACAATATGAACATTAATATTATTTACATATAAAGTTACTGCAGAAACATCGTAATGGCTTTTATTCGGCTGCAAAATACAAAATTCTGTTTTAGCTTCATTAATATTCAACTTGTGCATACAACGGTATTTTGACAATTTGTTAAAATTCAATTGTATTGATTCCGCTGCTATGTGCATTGACCATTCTGAAAAAATATCATTTAATTTAACTCTTTGGAATCTTTGACTGAGGTAACTAGTTATCAATTGTTTACTATTACTAGAAAATCCTAAGTAAGTTAGTTTTTCAATTAGAATGTTATGATTAATCGAATCAAAGGCTTTTGAAAGATCTAAACAAGCTATAGCTACAAATTTATTAGAATCAAGTGATGCTCTCCAAGTTTAGATCACTTAAAAAAGCCATAGTACAAAAAAGTCCAGATAGAAATTAATCAAGTAGAATTAGCATTTTAAGTTGTGTACCTCATCGATGTAGAAGGGCGGTGCGGTGTTACAGAGCGCAACGGCGTATTACTGATGTACCCTGGATGAATGATGAAACGGATTGCGCGGTCGCCAGTAACGAGGGGCGAAGCTTTCGTAGACCGCATTCTTTGTCGGCGTGTGTTTAAAATGCGGTGCTTTACGTTGCGATGTCGGCTCAAAAAGCGATTTGAGAGCAAATACGAATTTTGACATTCCGTTATGTGAAAAATGGATTCCGTCTTTTGATAGGAGATTGCTATTGACGACCTTAGCACCTAAACAAAAATTTGTGAATATCTTAAATACTGAAAAGTTTAATTTTTGGGACAGAATAAAAATAATTTTGATCACTAACTATTTCGTTGTTACTCTGAAGAAACCTATTGCAGAAAGGAGGAAGTTCGCAGAAGAAAAGTCTTGTTGCAAGGATGATGGAGCGTTTGGTTTTCAAGAGCTTCGTGGAGTCTTCGTATTACTTCCATCTTGATTCCAATCAATATGGATTCAGACGAATGAGTTCTACGAGTGATGCCCTTATTCGAATGCAAAATCTCTGTCATCAGATGAAAAATCGAGGATATGGTTATGTCCGCATTCTTTCCTTTGACTTGTCTAAAGCGTTTGATCGTGTTGAGCATTCCATGATCTTCGAGGAACTAGATCGTTATAATCTCGATTCTCACATAGTTTCATGGTACAAAGATTTTTTAACCAACAGACGTCAGAGAGTCGTTGTTCAAAATGATGCTTCAGACTGGCAATTTATTAATCTCGGTGTTCCCCAAGGAACTGTTATTGGTCCCATCTTGTTCAACTGCTCCACCAATAATTTGAAAATTCCCGTGCATTTGTCGCATGCAAACTTCTTAGTTAAATTCGCTGATGATAAATATGCTCTCTGCTTCGGAAAGGATGGCCGAGATGATGCCGATGAAGTTTCAGCCTTTTTGTTTTATTGGTATCACATTAACAAATTCACTGTTAACACGTCGAAATGCAAGGAAATTGTTGTTTCTCTGAAACACTCGGTGTCTGCCCCTACTAGATCCACAGCTCACTTTGAAAGAGTTACCGAAATGCGCATTCTTGGTTTTTCTATTTCTAGTAATTTCTGTTTTAAACCTCATATCTCGAAATTAATTACCAAAATCAATCAAGCAATTTATCTCTTATTGAAATTGAAACGTCATGGTTACTCAAGAAATGAATTAGAGTATGCGTACAAATCACTGGTTTTTGGTAACATTAATTATGGCGTAGAAGTTTACGGATGTTCTCATCCTTCTGTGTTACAGAGAATTGATCGCGCGCAGAAAAAAGCCATCAAGTTCAACATAATAGCTTCATTCCAGCCTATCGCAGAAATTATTATTCAGAAAGACAGGAAATTAATCATGAAAATTCTAAAGAATCCAAATTGTCACCCATTAGCAGATCTCATACCCTCACGAAGTATCTACAGTGAATCAAGGCTCCGAAACAGGCTTCCTCCAACCATCACAGCGCAACATTATCAAAATCTCTCTATCTTTCCAAATAGGGCGCTTAAATTAAGTTAAATTTATTTTTAAATCTAGATGTTATTTCTTGATTTCTAATTTAAGACTTTTGTTGTTGTTGTTGTTGTTGTAGGATTAAACTTGTGCCTAATAACTTTAATAGGGTTTGAATACTTAGCTTGGTAATTGTCGTTTTGTCCGATTTGTACAAAGACAGTTTTGATTTGTTTGGGGATATGATTCAAGCGTGTGTTGCAGGTCAGAAAAGCATGCTCCTGGATATAAGTGAACTGTGACTTCCTGGTTTTTAATTAAATTTTTCGATGGCAATCTCCTAATCATAGCTACCTAACACTAAAAAATGTATACCTGTTTTAATCTTACTTGGCTTCCAAGGAGGGCGAGACGAGCTATAGGATGTGTTTGAATTACTAGATGTTTTTTCCGGAAGTTGAGATTTGAATGACGTTGTAAACATGTTCGAGTGCTCTTTGAGGAATGTATGCAGCGATAGCAGTTCTTCTTTGCTGAGCGGTAGAGATGGCGCTCCTAGTTTGCTGTGCGTACCATTGGAATGGCCATTCGCATCAACTGTGCTTTTCAGAGCAGAGCGAAACTCACAACCAACTGCCTGGAATGAAATCATTGCGGCCAAAATTATAATATAGTCATTGTTATAAAATTCGTATCCTAGCCATAATCTGCCAGACATGAATTTTTGATTTAGGAAGATCTTTAAATGTTTTTAAAAGATTTAAATTTGTCAATATTTTAAATTCTTTAGGTAGCGAATGCCAGATTCGAATGGCGACATTAATAAAGGATTTCTTTAAAAAATTCTTCTTATGCTTAAAAGTTTTGATCTTGAATTCTGCTTATAAGTATATACCGGCATTTTAATCACATTATAAGGTGGTAGGTTTTTGATTAGCTAGAAGAATGCCATAAGGGTATTAAATATGGCCAGTTGCTTTGGAAGGATAATTTACCTAGAATTGTAGTGTTTAGTTTTCGATGAGTTATGCAGAGATATTTAATGCCCAGTTTAATTAAATATCAAGTGTTTTTAGATCATAAATAAAATGTTTGCGTGACTCATAATAAAAGCATGGAAAATTGAATTATCGCACAAGGTTGGTAATTGCCTAACTACTAGCGTCATACTTTTTATAATTTTCTAACTATCCCTATAGCTTTTAATGTTTAAGATTTCTTGTTATTTTTCTGCTTTTTCATTACTTGTTACTAGGCCGAAGTTATCATCCTTGTATCTGGCATAATATAGGAATTTTATGTTTTTAATGTAAAATTGTTGAATACTATATAAACATATATCTTGCAAACAGTTTCGGAATCCGATGCAAACACTCCATTTGAAAAACCGTTTACGATTCATTTGGCAAAAATGAGGACTTTTACTATTTGGGTTTTTCTAAGGCAATTATGTCTTCATGATTCATTCAGAATACAGAACTTGTTTGGGCTGACTGGTTACCGATTTGCAATTGGCTGCCTCAAGGAACGATTTTATAACTTGCAATTTGACACTATATGCCTATATGCATTCTCAGCGATAGCATATCATTTATCTGAATGAAGCTGTGAAAAATCTGCTCTCGCCGATATTTGCATACAAATTTTATTACAACTATTTCAATTTAGTTTTGTTGTCTTCATGCTCGAAAATGACTGTTTCCACAATCTACATTTTGCCTATTACGCATAGATCAATTTGCAAAGATTAATTTACAGAAAGTCTAAACATTTTCGGGTTGTTGCTAATCCCACCATATTAACTTTCTTGATCATACATTTTTGCTATAATTTACTATGATAAACTGTCATTCACCAATCAAATCTGTATATTCAGACACATGACAATGCTATGGTTTAAAATAATATCGAGAGGACAGCTGAAATTAAGCTCGCCTATAGATCTTAATACAATAGAGACAATATTATTTCAGTAAATGCAGTTTGTCACTTGCACTATGCTTAGAGATTTGAAAATCTATCAAGCTATGCATTTCCAAATTTTTATTAATGAAACTATTTGGCATCAAATGTAAGCAGATGATAACGAAATATTGCACATAAGCAAAGCATTTCGCCTCAAAGGACTCACTAATAACATTCCACTGAAAACTGAAACACCGGCACAGGACTAATCTAAAATTTTCTTCTTTACTCTTTTGACGAATATTAAGAGCCAATATTAATTTGTGTTATTCCCCTTTCCCCGATGTTAGATAACCAAAAAGTATATTATCAAACTGGCCAGATATTTACCTTACCAGATATTTCAGTATAACAAAATTAAAATTCCTAAATGAAATTGTGAATTGAATAAGTGATCAGCCTGTTAATCATGCACAGATGCCGAGCTCACTTTGCTAGAAAATTAGTATAATAATGATGTTGAAATTAACTTCTTGCAATATTAACAGCTAATTGCTAACCTATTTAGACATACTTAATTTAGAAAAATTAACAGCAATTGTCACTGCTAATAAACAAGCTTTTCATTCAACATTTCAAAAATGAGGCGCCCGTTATAGTATTTAAAATATCATTTGACATGTTTTAGAACTGATTGCCTATTCATAACAAAGGAATGAGCATTGAAAATATTAGTATTTATAAGAAACAATACATTATGTAATGCATCAAAATATGGCATAGGCACTTATATGACAATTTACAAATATGAATTTATTACTTCGCTAAATAAAATGTAGATCAAACAAAGAATTATGAAAATACTTTTTAAAAGCAAGTAATTACAAAGATAAACATAATTACAAATAAAAGGAAATTTGGCATTTTAAGCCTAAAATCTACAATGTGATCAACTCTACAATTCTTCATGCGAATCATCTGGAGACTCGGTATCCTCATCAACTACATCAAATTCATCCGGTTCAACCTAAGCAAAAATACCAATTAACTTCATTAGAGGATAATAAAAATACCAAGAATTGCAAAATTTTTACTGTAAAAAAACTGAAAAACACTAACGAAGCGCAAACCATTAATGAAACTTACTTGTGCGTTTTCATCGATGCTATGAGAAGACCTCAACAGCTTTTCAATGTTGGCCGCAAATTTTTTAGTGTCTTGAATTTGATAACCCGAACGAAGTGTTGCAGTGTCAAACAATGTCACTGCCATGTCTTTTGCAGCCTCTTGACCACTACTTCCTTAATTTATATTGTTTCTATTATATTGAACGAATATTTACAATGATCAACATCTAAAAAATGCTGAAGAAACTTAACATTCTGATTCAAAACGTTCACATAAAATATGGAAGTAGTGCCGTGCATGCAAGACTTCTCCAGCTCGGTTACCGGGGCGCTTTCTATGCCTTGTACCCGTCCCCGCAAAAGCTTTACCTGTATCAGGCCTTTATCCGCAAAAGTAAATTATTAATCTTTGGGAAGTAAAACAGAACACAGCAACAATGAAAATGCACATTCATAGTTATGCAATCGAGAAAATCTGTTGATTATGATGCCAAAAATTTATTGCAAACCCTCAATGATCGGTATTCATACAATTCAGAACAAAGGCTAGATTTAGGCTGAACAGAATTCCTTAAGCTTTTTAGTTAGATACTACACAGGGATTACAAGCGAAAATGTTTGTGACTAAGCTGTAAACATTTTCCAAAACGCTTTCATTCTTTTTCAAATATTTAATTTGACAAAGCGGGTATCGACATCTTGTATTAAGAAAATAGCATATCGAAGTTTAAAATTTAGACAGTGGATCCTACAATTTCGAACAACTTGCGGTAATCAACTACAATATTTCTATTATGTCATTACTGTTTTCAGTAACTGCATATTTACATGCAAGGGTACTTATTAGAATTTGCCTTCCATAGTATCAACAAATTGACATTAAAATTTACCCGATTTTAAGTTGTAACTGTACCCGGTCTTACCAGCACCGCTTTATGACAGTATATACAAGCCAATCGTGAGCATAGATCAATATAAAAAATGAAAGTATAACAATGTAGCATTTTAACATGCATTATTGCCTATGCTAATTAACTCACGGTAGAATAAATCAAAATTTGGAAAATCCAATAACATACCGAATGCAAACGGAAGAGCTCCTTAATTAGTGGATGTCGTGGATTGATTTCAAGAGTTTTCTTTTGTGTGGCATAAAAGTTGGACGAATCCTCATTACGATGAAAGCCTTGCGCTTTCATGATTCTCTCCATATTACCAGACCTAGGCGTAAACTATTACTAAATGAAATTATTTGCAAAAAATACCAGCCATATTGACTTGCCACTAAAGCGCAAGGCGATTCTTCTAACCGATATGACAATTGAGCCTTTTCAATTTTATCTGTAAGTGCGATATCTTTCAACCAAGTTGTTAAGGGTTTGTATTCTTCTTCAAGCTTTTCCTTCTTTTGCTTCAATGCTTCACTATCCTCATCAAGTTTCAACCCATCTTTGGCAATATTTTGGAATTTTTTACCTAAAATATAATAAAAATAATGTCAGTACAGAAAAAAATACCTTCAAATTCAGGCATTGACTGTATTGTATACTCATCAATAGGTTCTGTTAAATACAGAACCTCGAAACCACGTTTAAGAAGCTTTTCTACAAAAGGAGAACTCTCGATTTCTGCAGCACTAGAACCACCCATAAAATATATATGCTCTTGCTTATCTTTCATTCGTTCCACATATTGTTCAAGAGATGTCAAATCAGATTTGGAATACGACGAATTGAATCGCAACAACTTCGCTAGCCGGGTTTTATTAGTACTGTCCTCAAGTATACCGAACTTCAACTTAACACCGTATTGTTTCCAAAATTCATCGAACTTGTCATCTAAGATAAAATTCGTAAAGTTTGAAAAGCTAATACAAACTTGTTTACAAATTGGTTATATAATATATACCATCTAATTTCTTGATCATATCCAGCACCTTTCGCACCAATTTCTTTCGGATTACCTTCGTAAGTTTGTTTTGCTGCAAAGTTTCACGTGACACATTTAACGGCAAATCATCAGAATCAACCTAACCAAATTTAATTGGGTTAAAAAAACATCAACTTACAATTCCTTTAATGAAGGACAAATATTTGGGCATGAGATCTTCAATTTTATCAGCAATGAAAACCCGACGCACATACAACTTAATGCTATCCATTGATGGGGAATCAGTATAGGTGTCTGCAGGAGCTGTCTTTGGAATATACAAAATTGACTTGAATGTAACTTCACCCTCGGCGGTAAAATGAGTATATGCAAGTGGATCAGTACTCTCCTAAACTGCCGATTATAAATGTAAAACTGTTTGGCTTACCTTAGCAAAAGATTTGTAAAACTCCTTATATTCATCTTCAGTGACTTCGCTCGATTTGCGCATCCAAATGGGTTTAGTCTCGTTCATGAGCTCCCAATCCCACACTGTCTTTTCAATTTTTTTCTTAGTATCCGCTTCTTTTTCTTCTTCAACACTTGCCTCATCTTCAGTGTCATCAGCTGGTTTATCCTCCTCTGGAGCCTCTGGTGCTTCCTCGGTTACGGTCTATAGTAAATGTTTATAAAAGATATTTAAGCTTATTATAGCAAACGTTTATACACGATAAATTAAATTTATCACCTTGCTAGTCCATAAGTAAATGCTGAAGTTAATAAACTGGCTATATTTCTTTACTAATTCCTTTAACTTGTCATCATTAAGAAATTCTTCCGATTCTTCACGCATGTGCAAACTAAAGAAAATAAAATATTTAACAAAAATTTGTATTCACCTTATCTGAGTTCCCCGTTTCAATGTATTGCCACGAGGATCTTTAACCGTAGAAAATTGGGTAGAATCCGATTCCCAAATATGCTGATCATCATCATTGTGCTTTGATGTTACCAAAACCCGATCAGCAACCAGGAAACTTGAGTAGAATCCGACACCAAATTGACCAATTAAATCACTATCAACATCTTGGCCGTCTGAAATCTTTTGCAAAAACTCACTTGTTCCAGATCGAGCAATTGTACCCAAATTAGTAGCTAAATCTGCTGAAGTCATTCCAATGCCAGTATCAATAATGTGTAACATCCCATTTTCTTTATCGGCCTTAATTTTAATAGAAAGCTCTTCTGTGGCTTGCAAAGCCGATTTATCTGTTACTGACAGAAAACGAATTTTATCAAGAGCATCGGAGGCATTAGAAATCAATTCTCTGAGGAAAATCTAAAAAAGCGATAGCAATGTTACAACAAGTTTCACATACCTCTTTATTTTTATAAAGAGAATTTATAATGAGTTTCATCATTCGACCAACTTCAGCTTGAAATACTTGTTTCTGAGCATTTTCACGAAGCAATTTCATTTCAGCAGTACTCAAACCGTCTAACGTAATTGCTTCCTCTTCTCTAAATTTTAAACTTACCGATATAATATAAACTTTCAGGTTAAACCAATTTACTGAAAAATCTAATAAAGCAAAGCATTTATATTTAATTTAAATGATAAAATACATTGTATAATGGTTACGCTTATTAAAACGGCAATTATTAAAATTAAATACATAATTATGTTGAACATGTTGCATGGTATTGAACAAAATATTTCGCGATATTACCTCTTAACGGCATTATCATCGGTCTTCAAGGCATCAGAATGACTACCAATATCTTCTTCAATGGTATCTTCGGCATAAATAGCTAAAAAATGTAAGAACTAAGTGAAAAAAAATATATCCTACTTAAGGCTAATGCTAGAACTGATAGGATAATAAATAATTTCTTCATTGCAATTCGCAAAAAATGAACCCACTTCGAATGGAATCCAACGAACGCTTTAATAAATAATGTAATGTGTTACTTATTCGGATAAAGCGATGTGTTGAAAGTTGATTGGTCAATTAGCAAACTATACGTAACCTTATATTTAACAATTATTTTCCAGCCTAAAATAAAGGAATTATATTTATGTGGTTTGAAATGTTTATAATTTTTAATGCTATTAAATATATTAACTCAAAGGAATTAATTTTTTAATGTTGGACAAATATAATATTCATTTTAGACGTAATTTATATATGACAACCATCTGTCTTGAATCGTTGGCCAATCAAATTTATGCACAATTAGAGAAGAATTTAGCCACGGGTTGAAATTAATGACCCGAAAATTTATATTTTGTGTATTCAGTTTGTAGTAAATTTTTAACTGCTTATTTATCACTGGGTGATTGGCCTTGTTCTTTTACATCGTGAAATTATTGAACGTGAAACTGTTTGAATGAGACATTTTTGGGAACGATATTATTAGATACGAAGTTATTGGAAACGACCTTTGTGTAATTAGGTATTAAAAATTGGTAATTTTCAATTTAGCAATTAATGGAGGAAGAGATGATTTATTTTTTGAAGCCTGTTGTTGTAGAATCATCAGTGATGCGATTAAAAACCAAATATTAAAACTATGCTAAATAACATAAACAATTATAGTATATTTACAATTCGAATCCGAAAACCCATAATACACGAAATTAAAATCAAATTTGTAAATCTATTATCACTGTCGTGAAGTTCTATTGGATTGGAATTTTCGACAAATTGCAGGGGCGTCAAATTTAGACAAATTCAGTGTAGTGGAATTTATTAAATTTTGCCTTTTAATAAATGATTTGGAAAAATACTGTTTTTTAAAGTAAACAGATCTATCGGTGTCTTGTGTGAATTTAGTCAATAAAACGCAAAAAAAATGTAACTTTACGAAATTTTGACACTAAACGCTGCTATTGAATAAATAATAATAATAATAGCAATAATAATAATAATGAATGAATTTATTTAGCCGCTGAAAGCATACACTACAAAAAAATAAAAATAAATCAAGTTTTACTGCAGCGAGGACAATCACAGGAGATGAAATAGGAGCAAATGGAAGAGTAAGCGAAGTTGGAGAAGGGCTCGGCAAAGAGGAAAGACATCAAAGATTTCTTGAAACTCGGTGGCGGGGAAAAAAATCAATCGCTGTTGGAAGGTTGAAAGTCAAGATGTAATTAGCAGCAGTACAAGCACGATTGAAAGACGAGTGAAGGGTGCGATGTTT
>CABFPE010000298.1:21510-38282 GCA_900660155.1 Hofstenia miamia
GAGCTGAGAGATAACAATGAAAATGAGAGTTTGTACTTTTGAAGTGAGATAGAAATTAAGCAAGTGAGACAAATAGGGTAGCACCAGTCAATAGGTTAAGCACTTTACTTCTGGATGTTCCGCTTCGGCTGGAAGCCATAGGAATTGGTCATCTCGGTTCTTACCTAAAAGTAGTTCTGTTACTTGGATGAATTACCAATGTTAGATCTATACGTTATAAGTTCTCTGTTAACCTGTTTCTGGAATCGTGGCTGTTCAGTAATTGCTATTCAAACCTTTTGTGGAGTCAATTAAGTTTCTAGCTAAGTTTTCCTCCCAGCCACCGATTCTACACTAATAAGAAATTGTAATGTCTAGTGTAGTTGATAAAACAAATTCGTCATTTTCTGAAAAAATGAAATCTAGTTTATGCAATAACTCGAATTTCTACTAGTTAAAAATATTTTAAAAATGCATGTGGTAAAACCCACATTTTAAGATAAGACAAATACATGTATATATATATATATATATATTATATGGTTCACTTATAATGATTGTACACTAAACTAGCAAATTTGTCTATTAGTTCATATAATCTTTGCCACCAATTGTTAACACCATATTTCTTCTTTCATCATGAATGCTCTGGCTGGTTTGAATAGTAGTAAAAATAGTCTAAGTTGAGATTTATACACTGTGTTTTAATACGTTGGCTATTAGTAAATTAGTAACAATTCCTTGTTTTATCACGATCAAATTAAGACACTATTATTATTGTAAATGATATTAACAAATGAAAGCTAATTACATCCTGTGAATGTTTAAAAGTGTCTTCCACAATTAACAGCATTCATTGTCTCACTTCTAATAATTCAATGTCTGCTTTTTTGCCAGCATGTGTTTTACTTCAAAACGTGACATTTTGGAAGGTTTTTTTAAAACATGGAAATTAGAGAGAGAGTGTCCACACTAGTTATTGGTTAGCATCTCACTTTATTTATTTGTGATTACATTGAGAGGAAACTAGCAACATCAAGACTAAATTAAGTGTTAATATTGCATATTTAATATTTTCCACTACCATTTTGATGCTTTGAGAAATCATTCTATCATGTCTGAAAACGTTTTTCAATTAATGACTGAGGTGCTATGTATGACACACATCAACAAACTAAAATAACATTAAATCAAATATCACAATAAAATGCCTCACCTAATAAAGAGTAACTAATGAAAGGAAATTGTTTATAGTGTACACAATGCTTTTCTTTCTAGTGGGACAAAAATGAGACTAAATGCATATTAATTTTTAAATCACTTGCAAAAATATTTTTACCTTGAAATGTTTTAAACCAAGTCAGTAGTGATGGCAAACTCTATGTAGTTGGTGAAACTAAATAAACCATAAACAAAATATATAATTAATTTCTTTTACAGTTTTTATTGTATGAGATTTTTCAGTGTGAAGGAGTCTTTTTTTGAAAGAACTTGTTTGATGAACAATCAAATGGAAGCATATATCAATCAAATGGGAATCTCTAAACAAATCATTACATGTAGTATACTAGTGAAATATTATACCTGAGTGTAACAAAGAAATTTTTTTGAAAGACACATTTTTCTAAATTTGGGGGGAATATAATTTCATTCTGCATTTTAACTAAACACGTGTAAATAAAGTAAACACTGAAAAATAGTTTATACCATTTTCCAAAATAAACACATAGATATGGAGCATTGGGGAAATATGATAGAAGAAGAAGAAGAAGAAAAATCTATATTCAGAAATTGTTTTAACAATAAATAGAAATACTGATAACAAATTCTGAAAGCGTCAAGAAAGTAATACAAAACTAAAAAAGAAAACAACGAATATTTACAAATAAAAAGTAGTTAACTTGGGCTATGGCGATTGCTAGTTTCTATTAATAGAGTAATCAGGATTATAAAATTTATAACCTCGCCATTTCAGTTTTTTTATATTATAAGTGCAAAAATATTTTTTAATATTCATTTTAAAGTTTTTTAATTTACTTATTTGTTTAATATATTTTGGTAATTCATTCCACATATTTATAGCTGTGTTTAGAAATGAATTTTTCATTATTCGTTTCTTATACCTAATAGGTTGAATTATGTGTGTTCTTTTATTTTGTTTATTGACTAATTTTGCAGCAAGAAAGTCATTTTTGTAGTATGGGAAAGTATTGTTAACTATTTTGAAGAACGTCGTTAAGACATTTATATGGATGTAACATTGCGGATGTAAAAATAATTTTGAAATTTTTCTATATTCATTATTCTTATTAAAGCTATGATTATTTACTGCTACTTTAATAGCCCAATTTAGTTGCACTTGGAATTTCCTGAGAAATTGTTGGTTTATATCTGTGTAGAGTACATTGGCATAGTTAAAATGACTTAATATTAGAGCATATATTAATTGAATTTTTGCTTTAGTTGGAAGTTTTTGAGAAATTAAGTTAATTGCTTTAATCGATATGGCCATTTTTCTAATAACATGATTTAGTTGCTCTTCAAAATTTAGATGTATGTCAAAAATTATTCCGAGGTACTTAAAAGACTCAACCTGTTTTATTTGAATGCCGTTGAAATTAAGTTTGTATCTTGAAGTATCAGTAGATTTAGTTTTTGATATAACAATACAGAATTGAGTTTTTAGTGGATTTACTCTTAGTTTTATAGAGGTAAAATATTTAGCAAGAGAAGCACAGTTTGTTTCGAGAGTTTGAACCGCTTTTTCGGGAAATTTATTAGAATGAAATAATATTGTGTCATCTGCATATTGTATAACGTCACATGTTACTTGCTCGGACAAATCATTTATGTAAATATTAAATAATAACGGACCCAAAATTGTACCCTGTGGAACCCCATTTTTAGTGCATACCCAATCTGAAAAAGATTCATTAATTTTAACTCTTTGCATGCGATTGTATAAGTAACTGGAGATAAGACCTATGCTGTCATTAGAAAAACCTAGAATTTTAATTTTTTGTAGTAAGATACTGCGGTCTATGGAATCGAAAGCTTTCGAGAGGTCTAAGCAAGCAATTGCTGAGTATTCATTATCATTTATTGTTGATCGCCATTTTTCTGTAGCTTGTATTAAAGCGTCGCTCGTAGAAATACCTTTACGAAAACCATATTGTGTTTTGGAGTAGAGATCATGTTTACAAAGATGTTCGTTAATTTGATTAAAAAGAATTCGTTCAAAAATTTTGCTGATTGGAGAAGTGATCGAAATGGGTCTATAATTTTTGCAATCTTCGGGATCATTTCTTTTAAATAATGGTGTTATATTTGCCAATTTTAATTCATCTGGAAAAAAGGAGTGTTTTATACAATTATTTAAAATGTAGCATATTGGTTCAGCTATTAAGTCACCTGAGAGTTTTAGGAACCACGTTGGTATTAGAGAGGGTCCACTGGATTTATTTTTTAAACATTGTATCGACTTTATGATTTCATATTTTGTTGCAAAACGAAAAGAGAAAGAGGTTGGAGTTCCTTTGGGTTTATTAAGGCAAAAAGGTACATTCATACCGTTGTAGTTTCCTAAATTTAGGAAAACTTCATTGAAAGCATTGCAGAATTCCTTCTTATTTGTAATGGATTTATCTTTATAGTATATTCTTTCTATTTCTTCGGTTCGCATGTTTTTTCTATTTAGCAAATTGTTAACAAATTCCCATTTATTTTTTTGGGAAGAAAGACTTTGATACTGAAAACGGGAATAATTATTACTTGCTTTTCTTATAGCAATGTTACATAAATTTCGTGCAGATTTATAAGCATTATGATTTTCCAGTGTTTGGGAATTTAAGTATTTTTTCAATTTCTGTTTCTTTATTTCGATTAAATCGAGGCATTTAGAATCAATCCATGGTTTTGAAACATTATTCTGAGTTTTTTTGGTATTTTCAGATGAAAGAATATATTTTTCTGGGCAGCATATATCCAAATAGAAAAGTAAAGTTTTTGTAAAATGTGATAGCATTTCATTAGGTGTTAATGATGAATATATCGAATTCCAGTTTTCGATTTTTAAATACTGTCGAAGTTTTTCGACATTTTCTGTTGATTTTTCTCGTATTTTTATCCAAGATTTAGAGGGTTTACAAACTTTTAGAATATTCGAATAAGTAGCTATAAGGCAGTGATCTGAGTATGGAAATTCAAAACAAAAATAATTATAAGACGAAGAATTTTCTGATATCATGAAATAGTCAATAAGCGTTTTACTATTAGCAGAAATTCTAGAAGGAATTTTTTTATTTATTAGTGAAATATTGAAAGTATTGAGAAAATTGCCAAGCTTACTTTTTTCGTTATTGTTTAGAAGATTTACATTCCAGTCTCCCATTACCATTATATTCGTGTTATAACTCAGAGCAGTAGAAAATTCATCTTCCATTTGTAAGAAAAAGTTATTTATATAAGTTTTATTTGGACAATAAGAGATATTTAATAATTGACTATTAAAATTTTTGTCTGGGTTTTGAATTTCAACCCAAAGACTTTCATAAGTTGAATCTTTTGCTATATCTGTCCTAAGTTTTGGATTGAGTATATTAGGTATTAAAAACATGACACCACCTCCTTTTGTCTTATTAAAATGAAAAGTTGGATTTCTGTCCTTTCTAAATATTTTAAATTTGGAGTTATTGATTGACCAGGACGAATTGTGATTATCATTTGTAAACCAGGTTTCAAAACAATTGAGTGGAGGCATATATCAATCAAATGGGGATTTCTAAACAAATCATTGTGTAATGATACTAACAAGATATTATACCTGGAGAGGGCATAACAAGCATGTAGACATGGTGATGGGAGTGAGCTAACAACAGATAAATACTAACAATATCTAAACAGGAAAAGTCAATAAACTAAAAAACAAAAATATCACATTTACCATACATGGAGACTTGAAGCAAATACATGAGGGAGGTGGGGGAATGCATGGAAAATATATTACTAAAAATTATTAAGACATGTACAATATAAATTTGGTATACCTAAATGCATATGTTTTACTCTATCATTAATCAGTGTAAAGCTGGAGGATGGCAAATTAAGCTTTTTGATATGTAAACAAAAATTTTAACCTTATAAACGCACACACGCATGTTTAATTATCTTTATGCCCCTATGGCAATGTTTCTATGCTATTAACAATATAGCACTTGTTGCCATAGCATGAGAGCACAAAGCAGTTAGATGTTTCCACACTGATTGAATGCATATGTGAGATTATTTCAGTCATTGGCCTTCAAATGATGCCTTCTTCCAGCAGAATGGATTTGAACAGATCAAATTTCATCATTAGCTTTACAGAACAGGTCATGCCTTTTGCACTGGCCATCTCCAATATCAGTAGTAAAAAGAGCCTGAGATTTCATTCCACTTTTTTCTGATTGGTCAAGAGGTGGTGGCAAGCCTGTTCCACTTTTCTATGATAGGTCAAGAGGGACTTTTGGCCTCTGCTGGGCTGTGTATATTGGTGGGGGTGTATCTTTGACGTCATTGGAAAATGTTTTGTTGTCAAGCAATATTGTTTGCAGTCTATTGTTTAAATGTGACCAATTTTTTTATACACCTAAAGGCTGGGTGTGTTGTAGTGATTTCATGGTGTGTTGACTGATTAAACAACTCAATCTATACATTCACCCAAATCATGAGGTAAAATCATTATTTTTCTTCTACACAAATTCATTTTTCTTATGGCAATGTCTGTTGAAACCATAGCATCTTGTACACTTGGTAATCTATTTGACGAGTAATGTACAACTTCAACACCCACCTCCAACTATAATCCACTAACACAAGAGATGATGGCCCCTCCTCCTGCACCTGTAAAAGAAAAACAAAGGACTCAATGTAAGTGAGGACGTCCTGTAGTCAATAATAATGTAATTTTCTTCCCAATCTCCAACACTATTGAAGACTACAAAGTTTTACAATGTTTAAATGATGTCATCACAATGTATTTTTTCAACTGCAAGTCATGTTAGTGAACTTCTGAAAAAACTTTGGCTAACCATCAATGACACTGTTCAGTTGAACACAAGATATGATGTTGAAGTAAAGATTAGACTTGATAATGTGTGCTTACTATTTTCTTCTTAAAAACTATGTCAGTGCATTGAGTCAAAATTACAAGGTTTTGATCAATAAAAAACTTTTCCACAAAATGACATGGGGATTGGGAACAGTGCTATTGCAAAAGTATTGTATTACAGTTTAGTAAATATAAAATGTATAGTTTTGCTTTAACTCTTTTTTCTACATGTACTTGTTAATATATTTGATAAATTAATAATAAATAGACAGGAAAATGAGAATGATTAATTATTAGCTACAATGGTTTAATGGTTTCACAACAAATTTCTTAAGTTTACAATGATTATTAGTAAATGGGGATAATATACCTTACAACATGCAAATTTATAATAGACTTTTATATGCTCTGTAGAATTTTGATAATTTTGTGGATATCAATAACCATAATGTAGCATCATCCAAATGAAATCAGAAATAAGCTGCAAACATTGCAAAAGAGATTAAGATCAAAAAGAAGTTGATTAAAAATATTGTAATTAAATCAATTGTTATTTTTTCAGATTTATTTGTAAAATGCAAATACGAAACAACATGTGTCAAAAAAGAGATATTTGTGTCCGTCAATAAAAATACTTTTGACTAAATGACGCTTACATTATTAACAAGTAGAACAATTGACTGAGAAAGTCAAAGAGATGGAACAACAAAACAAATTGATACTGAGTGAAATCAGAGTGAACATGGAAATGTGGTTAGAGGAACAAAATCAACTATTTCAAAATGAAATTAAAATCCTTATTCACCAACTATCAGAGTCCAACAAAAGGTTTCTAGAGCAAAACCAGCAATGGCAAGAAAAAAATCAAGAACTGGAGAGAACAAACAGACAACTAATTGTGGATAATGACCTACAGGTGGGAGAACTGGAACAGTTGAAAGATAAACTGAGATTGCTACAAATAACAGAAGAGGAGAACAGAAACAACATGCAAACTCACAAAATCGAATTCCATTCCAGAAAGGAGAGAGATTACAGGCACCACACATGCCAACCTGCAAGGAGGTAGCATATGAAGAACCCAACAAAGATTCTGACCTTGAAAAACAGAAAATAATAAACGAAATTACAAAAGCAGTGACCACGCAACTGCAAGAAGAGGATATGATAACAAATCACAAGAAACTGAAATATGAGAATTTGATTTTACTGAAATTAACAGCCAATGACATGATACCATGTAAAGCGACACTACCCAAATTCAATGGGAGAGTAGATGGCTACAATCCCACATTTGCTGAGTGGCTGCAGATGTTTGAACTGAAAATGGCAGAAAGGAAAGTGAGTCAACAAACAGCAGTGGTGAGACTCCCACTATATCTAACAGTAGCAGCATCTCAACACTACTTGCTTTTGGATGCAGAAACAAAGAGAGATTATCAACTACTAATCAGAGACTTCATCAATTACTATGAGAATGGAAGTTTCAAAAATCAGTACAAAACCATTTTGAATGCAATGTAAATTTTCCATGGGTTGAGAAATTAAATGACTTAAAAACTCACAGTTCATTCTATCACATGCCCAAAACACTGTTTCCTTTCTACATGTTAAATTCAGAGATTCAATAAAAGTCATCATTTGTTCATTTGTTAGGTTTCCTTCTGTAAATGCAATGTGATGGAAATTGCATTCATACCAGTTGAAAGCCTTCTGAATGTTGTGTGGGAGACAGGAAAACATTTCCTTTGAATGTCATACTGTGATTACATATAATTTTTCATCCAATAATATTAATATTTCTTTAATATAGTAAATACTGTTGTAAGCAATTCCATGTACTTTGAAAAGTGCATCAGATTTCATACAAGGTGTCATTGTCAATAAATTAACAACCAACTATGTGATTAAAAAACTAGCAATATAGTGATTAATAATTTGTAATCAAGTTAAAGCACATCATTTGCATAATGATAAAATTCAACTGGAATATTGATGTATTAGAATAAAGACCTTACAATCAATTTTGTATTAATTGCTTTTTGTCAAAAAATAATTTGATATATCACTCATATTTTATTTCAACTTGCAATTATAATAATAATAAATGAATGAATATCAATTAAAAAGAAATTTAATTACATTAAATAACATGTTTTTGGAAAAAAATCATTTTACAGTTTTATGTTTGGCCAAAGTATTAGGTGCAATTTTAATTTCTAATCTACAGGTAAAGTATGCAATGCAATCATTCTTGATTTAATGAGGTTTTTAAATGTTATTATTATTATTATTTGTTATTATTTTTTGATTACAATGAATGCTAATATGAATTTCCTTTTGTGAAATTTTAAGTTTGCAGATATTTATTATTTTATATTGTAGCATTCAAAGATTTTTTCAGGTAGAGATTAAAATTTTGTTTTGCAATACAATAGTATTTTCTATTTGCTATTTCAGATTGTAACTTACAGTGATTTTCATCTAGACCAATAATTTTCAATGGTTTACCTAACTGTTAATTTAACATGCAATTCACATTCAAATTTAGCAAGAAGGGGGGGTGAATGAAAATAATCACTGGTTTTAAAAATTAATAATATGTCCTTTTATTATTATACAATAAGAGAATGTAGGAATGATTTGTATGTGTTTCATTAATGGTGTGATTTGTTTTTGCCTTTTTATACAATATTAATTTCTTTTGGTATATTAATTTCTTCCTTTGTAGATTTAGTTTCTTCCTAGATCAATTTTACTTTAGTGCACTTTTCAAAAAAAAATTGATGACTCATCCAATATTCTTTTCTAGACCAGTTTTTGTGAGGAACAATCTGACATCCTCAAAATTTTGAAAAAATTAATATTTGAATCAATATAGCTTTTTTAGTTTACTGATATAAATGCAATTCAGCTCCCAGATTTGGTGCACTGGAAAAATAGATAGACTGGGAAGATTTCTATAACATAAGAGGAGTTGGACTTTGAGCATGAACATACATGGGTAAAAGGAGGCTGTCAGATGCTCAAAGACTGTCATGATAATTATTTGATGGTGGACACACTTCTTCTTGCTAATGTCATTAGGGAGTTTAGACTGGAAAGTATGGAAACCTACAAGCTTGACCCTGTGCATTTCTTTACAGCCTCTAATTACATTTGGAATGCAATGCTAAAATATATGCAGACATCATTGAGTCCCACTGCCAATCTTGATCAACTAGAATTTATTGAATCTGGTATTAGAGGAGGTATGTGTGGGGTGTTTTCAGATTGTTATTTTAAAGCCAACAACCCCATGGTGGAGGATGATGATAGTGGGAAAGAGTCAATATATTCTCTTTTTTTAGACATGAATTTGCTGTATGGAGCTTCCATGTGTGAGTTTTTACCCACTGGAGGCCTGCACTGGACAAATGAGAGTCTAGAAAATATACTTGCAACACTGTCAGAGGCAGATAGAGGCTATCTGGTAATGGTTGACCTGCATTATCCCTCACACCTACATGAGGAACACTTTGATAATCCTCTAGCTCCACATAAAATGTGTGTAGGTAATGAGCTACTGTCACCATACCAAAGACATATAAAATCCACATTAAATTTTAAGACGGGAAAAGTGCCAAAATTAATGCAGACCTTTTTAGACAAAAAGGAATATGTAGTGCACTATGAGATCCTCAAATTTTATATTGCACAGGGTCTAAAAGTGACAAAATTTCACAAGGCATTGCAGTTCCAGCAATCACAATTTCTAAAGCCCTACATTGATTTAATACAATGAAAATAAAAGCTGCCAAGAATGACTTTGAAAAATTTTTTATAAATTAATGTCAAACACAGTATTTGGTAAAACTATGGAATCACTCAGAAAACACTGTATAATTAAGTTTGTTAGTGATCAGGAGGCTGCTTAAAAGTTGATTAAAAAGCCTGAATTCAAGTCATTCAAAATAATTTCTGAAAATCTGGTGCAGGTGATGTTAGCACATAGGGAAATCAAGTGGACAAAACCTAATTATATTGGTCAAAGAATTTTAGATATATCCAAATTGCAGATGTTTTGATTCCACTATAATATCATGAAAGAGGCATTTAAGAATTGATTTTCCTTATTATACAGTGACACAAACTCTCTTTTATACAATATTAAGAGAAAAAATTTGTATGATGCCAGAATAGCCAGTCATTTTGATTTTTCAAATTATCTGAAATATTCACCATTGTTTAGTGAGGCAAATAAAAAGACATATTTAAAGATGAAAGATGAGCTGGCAGGGGGAATACTTACACAGGTAGTTGCTTTAAAATCAAAAATGTATTCCATTGAATATGTGTGTGTGCAAATAGGAGGGTTTTGAGCATAAAATCAAGTGCTAAAGGGGTTAAAGGTGTTGTCAAGAAGACCATACATTTCAATGTCTTCAAATGAATTTTGGATGGTGAAGAAATTCTACAGTGTGAGATGGTAATGTTCCACAGTCACAATCATGACATTTTGGTGGAGAGAATCAATAGGATTGTGTTAACTCCATAAGATAATAAAAGATATCAGTTGGATCATTACCAAAGTTTGCCATATGGTCATAAAGGTATAGATTACATTTACATGTATTTTACTAATTTTTCATTTAGATATTCCACAATCAATGTCAAAATGTGCTATTGAAAATGCCTCCATAAACGTAGAAAGTCCTCATTTAGGTATTAAAAAATTTTATTGTATGAGTTTTAATAAGTGTTGTTTAGACCTAATATCAATTGATGTACTATCTACAAGTGCAAAGAGACCTTGTTTAGGTATATGAAATTTAATTTGTACACATTTTAATAATTTTTGTTTAGACATGTAAAATGATTTGTATCAACACCTCATCCTGCCTCTGTAATTGATTTGAATTTTTGTATATTGCAAAGGAAAAATTTGTTTACAACTTTTCTACAAGGTGGGTCAGGTAAATGAGAACATCATGTAAGTTGTTATTCTTTATGTTATATTATTTTTATTTTTTTAGAGATAATTAAAAATTGCAGATAATAATGTAACAGAAGAAATGAAAAGTCATGCTGTAATTGTCGCAATCAAGGCAGAGCATAGTGATTTACAAATCACACAATTTCTTAAAGTTGCCCGATCTTTTGTTTTTAAAATTTGTAAGAAGTTAAAAGAAAATGATGGTGATTGCAATCAGGTTGCTAAATGTCAAAAGAACATGACTAGAACACCTGAATTTATTCATCAAGTTCAAAATATTGTTGATGAGAGCCCCCAAAAGTCTATGAGGTCAATCGCAAAAACCTGAATGTTTCAGAAGCCACAATTTGAAGAACTGTTCATGAAAATCTTTGTTACAAGTATTATGTGATGAGGAGAGGCCAATTTATGACTGAGACCACCAAAGAGAATCATTTGATAAGGTCCAAGAGGCTGTTAAACAAACAGGAACATCCTGTTCAGCAAGGCATGCTTTGGTTTTTTCAGATGAGAAAAACTTTGATCAAGATCAAAAGGTAAACAGATAAAATGACAGATGGCTGTGTGATGACCCTTCCAAAGTTCCAACAGTCATGCATACAAAATTTCCTGTAACTGTTATGGTTTTGGGGTTTGTTAGCAATGAAGGACATGTGATGCCACCACACTTTCAGCAAGGACTAAGAGTCACTTCTGCTGCTTACATTGAAGTCTTGGATACTGTTGTTAAGCCCTGGATTGATAGAGTAAGAAATGGAAGGCCCTAAATCTTTCAACAAGACTCTGCACCAGCACATAAGGCTCAAAGCACTCAGGAATGGTTGGCAGATCATTTTTATGATCACATCACTCCAAACTTGTTCCCTCCAAACTCTCCAGACCTGAATCCATTGGAGTATTATGTGTGGGGCGTCATTGAGGGATGTTAATAAACACCCCCACAACACCAAAGATTCTCTAAAAGCATCTATTGTCAGAGTGATGCACAACATAGATGAGGACCATCTCAAGTGCACTTGCAGTTGGTTTAGGTCTCAAATCAAGGCTGTCATTAAAGTAGAGGGGAATTTCATTGAATGAAATTATTAAACAATGCCTTAGCTTATATGTTTATATAATTGTTTTTGATTAAGAATATTTTTTGTTTGATTTTTTATCATTTAAAAAAAGGAAAAATATGTTCTTAAATAGCTGATGCACCCTGTATATTTTCCCTGCTTAGATTTTATTGTTGATAATGATGTTTCACCATTTCCCCACAAGAATGTTTTTCTATCCACAGTATAAACAAATTTGTTATTTGTATATTTATATCTGTTTAGATTAATACTATAATGAAGAAAAATGATGTTTCCATGAAAAGCCTCTGCTGTTTGTTTTGCCTCAGGCTAAAGTATGATAATTAATCTAAATATTGCAATTAATAATTTGTTTAGATTTTTTGATTAAAAGTCTACTATATGCTTCTAATCAATGATTGAAAAAAAGCCTCCAAGTTGTTCAAACCCTCTCAATAATGGTAGTATAAGTAATTAATTTGTTTTATTAATGATTTATTTTAGATTTGACTGCTTATGCATTTTATATTTTGATGTTTGAAAAGCCTGCATATTCATTCAACTTTGCACTACAATGGTAGTATTAATAATGTATTTGTTTTATTAATGATTTATTTTAGATTTGACTATTTATGCATTTTATATTTTGATGTTTGAAAAGCCTCCGTATTCATTCAACTTTGCACTACAATGGTAGTATTAATAGTGTATTTGTTTTATTAACGATTTATTTTAGATTTGACTGTTTATGTATTTTATATTTTGATGTTTAAAAAGCCTGCATATTCATTCAACTTTGCACTACAATGGTAGTAATTATAATGCATTTGTTATATTAACGAATTATTTTAGATTTGACTGTTTATGCATTTTACATTTTAATGTTTGAAAAGCCTCTGTATTCCTTCAAGTTCTCACAACAATGAAATTATTTTGTATGTTTTAATAACAATGTGTTTAGTTTTACTCTACATGATTGAAGATTGTCTCTGTAATCACAACAATATATTGCATTGGTTTGATTTCATCAGCATATTAAGTAAAGCCTCTTTGATTTATTACCTTGGCTCACACAGCAATCCACTTGAAGATGTGTTTTGTTTGTACATCATTTTTGAAAAACAATTGATTTGGTTTGTGTAATTATAAAAGTACCACCACAAATGCATTTGTTTAGAGTATGCAGTGTTTTATTCCCTTCTGCTTAATCTCAACTAAATTATCACATTACACATTTTTAAAAATAACAAGTTCAAGCCCCGTTTGGTATATAAAAATAATTATTTTATTTGTTGTTTTATCCTATCTTTAGGTTCCATGATTCAAATGAATTAAAAATGTATCCTTTTGTATGTAATGTATAGAAAATAGTGAATTTATACACAGACTAGTTAAGCAGTTGAAATACATGGACATTTTTACAGATAGGAAAATTATTAGTCAGCAATGTATCATCACAAATGTGATGTAAACCCCAATTAGTCAGCTAATGTATGCAAACAACTATAAGCATGCAAACTACATAACATGTGATATAGCAATTATCCAGGTATATTAACAAACATGTAATGAAATTGGCCACATAAATTAGTCACTATAGCAGATATGTGTTTATGAATCATTGTAAAATTGGCCCTCAAAACATTAATTACACTGCCACTAGATGGCGTGGCAAACCCCTCATCAATATCTTGAATTAGTGATGACGTCATTTTGTGGGATCTCCACATGATATATAATATTACTAATGCAGCACAATTGCAGAATCAATTTATTTTAAGAAAGAGAAACCTAATATAAATACAAAATGTCATCAAGCTCTTCATTTATTTTAGCTTATTTTTATTTTAATTAATGATTTGTAAATTTATATTTGTACCACAATTAATTTTGTTTTTGACTGGCAATAGTACAGCAAGTACAAACATTACTTTCAATTAAAATTTTCACAGTTTTTTCATAAAATGGTAAAGATGCTTAGCATTAGAGCAATAAATACATATATATATATATATATATATATATATATGCATGCCTTCAATTACCATTATATGGTACTAAACACAGGAATACTATACAAAAACTGATATAACAATTGCATAGAAATATATGAGAAGATGATGCATTCTCAACAATTTTGCAATCACATGATAATATCCATGTAGAATGTTGATCAAATTTAAAGTTTCTGACTTTATGGTGAAAATAATCATATAATTGCTTTTTTGAATAAATGTGGCTTGTCAAAAATATTTAAACCAGAATTTCAAATCAGATAGTTCAATAGTGCAACAACTCTAGCAAAATAGTTTTCATTGCAAAACTCCCTTCTAACCACATGAGGCTTGAACAAAATACTGTTTCAGATCTTGTTCCCACCAGAAGTGTTTTCAAATGAAACATAGTCAAAGACATAAACATTATAATGATTGCTTAAGAGCCTAATAAAGTAAATAACATACAGATTGTTTCTAAATATCTTTAAATTATTCAGTAACTTTAATTCTCTAGGTTAATTATTCCAAAGTTTTATAGAGATATTAATGAATGAATTTCTCATTATTATCTTTTTACAAGGAACTGATTTAATTTTTTGAGTGTGTCTATTTAGGTGTGTGATTTTATTGAGCTTAGTTACATTTATTTTATCATAGGGGTTGATGTTGCTTACAATCTTATACAATGTTGGTAACACATTTATCTGAATGACAAATTCAGGATTTAAGAAATATTTACTGAAGTTTTTGTAATTAATATATATCTTTAGGAAATTTTCATTTACATCCTTATAAAGTAAGTTGCCATAATAAAAATGACTTAAAACTATTGCATGGATTAACTGAATTTTAGCTTTTTTAGGTAACTGATGAGATATTTTACTGAGTGCTTAAATTGATATATCCATTCATTTAATGATAATATTAAATTGCTTTTGAAAGGTAAGTAATGAGTCCAATCTAAATCCTAAGTAATTGAAATTGTCCACTTGATCTATTTGGGTGCATTAAAGCTTAGCTTCTGTTGAGAATTTTTAGAATTAGTTTATGATTTTATAATACACAGTTGAGTTTTGGTAGGATTAACATGTAAATTCAGAGGCAAAATAGTGAGATAATTGAGCAAAGTCATCTTCAATTTTTATGATTGCACATTCAATTTATTTGAGCAAAATAGCATTGTGTCATCAGTGTATTGATTAACATGACAATTAGTGTAATTACTTAAATCATTAACATATATATTAAAAAGCAAGGAACCTAATATTGTTCCATGGGGAACACCTCTTTTAATTTCAATCAAATTTGAAAATGTCTCATTAAGTTTAACTCATTGTTTTCTCTTACTGAAATAATTTGATAAAAGAGCTAAGCTTTGGGTAGAACAATGTAATTGCTTATGTTTTGAAAGAAATATACAATGATCATTGGAATCAAAGCTTTAGTAAGATCTAGACATGCAATGGCTGTATATATTAATCATTATCAGTACTTTTCCTCAATTTTTCAGTAGCACATAAAATCATAATTTTAGACATGCCTTTTAGTAGTAAGAGACGGGCATGAGGAGGTCCCAATTGGACACACTGAAGTTCTTGGAACACCTATGGCTATTTGTCATGTGTAAATGGACTTATTCTATTGGATGAAATATTTTTGAAAAAACTAAATTGATCAAATTTATTTTTAAACAATTTCTTTGAACCAATGTTGTGATTTTTTATTTCTAGGAAAATATTCACCATACTTAAACATTACAGGCATTGTTTGCATACACAGTTGTTAATATACATTAGCTGACTAATTAAGGTTTACATCACATTTGTGATGATACATTGCTGACTAAATATTTTCATGTCCATAAAAATTCCATATGTATCTATTGCTTAAATAGCCTATGAACAAATTTAATTCACTATTTTCTATACATCTATGACTTCTAAGGAAAATATATGGGCAAATATAATATTGACCTAAAATCAAAAAAACATTTCCTTTGAAGAAAAACAGCACTACAATGCACATTGCTTCATTATTCAAAAAGATTTTGTGATATTATAAAAATGCATGCCAATTTAGAGCAATCACTAAAAATATTTTTATGCCATGTATTAAGATAGCATGCAAAATCAAATTTCATATGCCATCTCATGAAAGAAATATTCCATGGCAAGAAATATTTAGTGATTTATCAAATACATTGCTATCTCATTGTAGAAAATTCAACATGTTAAAATGATTAACACCTGCAATCTTGTAATTTATTTTGTTTTATGGGAAATCTATACATTACATACAAAGAGCTAATTGTAGCATCATCCAAAAGGCAACTAAAGAAAGCTGAATAACGTCGAATGATTATTAATTGAAATTAATTGTAAAAATTTAGTTAATGAACTTTAGTTATTTTTGTAAAATGCAACTAAGATTTAATATTGGTCAAAATAAGAAACTTGTTAGCCGATCAAGAAATAATTGACAAATTAAATTGAGCAAACTAATGCTTACGTATGAACAGCCATATTGGCAGACGAATCATTTGAATTTTAAAATCAGCAGGTACTTTTTGTAGAAATTTTATAAATAGCTTTGATTCAACCATAATTTTGATGAACAATAAATTCTTCGGAGTTTATTTAATTTTCATTTCTACTTTATCTGGTTTGATTATTTAA